>PVKP010002863.1:26929-116594 GCA_004027715.1 Plecturocebus donacophilus | reverse complement strand
AAATTATCCTTGAATGCATGGACCGCTGTGATAATCTGCTAATCGGTTCTTCTGTTCCATGCTCCATCTTCTCCATCTTTTCTTCCTTTTTTTTTCCCTCTGAAACAGAGTCTTGCTCTGTCACCCAGTCTGGAGTGCAGTGGTGCAACCTTGGGTCACTGAAGCCTCCACCTCCCACGTTCCAGCAATTCTCCTGCCTCAACCTCCCTAGTAGCTGGGATTACGGGTGCGTGCCACCACACCAGGCTAATTTTTAGTGGAGTATTTTTAGCAGAGATGGAGTTTTGTCAAGTTGGCCAGGCTGGTCTCAAACTCCTGACCTCAAATGATCCGCCTGCCTTGGCCTTCCAAAGTGCTAGGATTACAGGCATGAGCCACCATGCCCGGTCTCCCCTTCTATTTTCTTTTCTTTCTTTCTTTCTTTCTTTTTTTTTTTGAGACATAGTCTTGCTCTGTCGCCAGGCACCAGACTGGAGTGTAGTGGCGTGATCTCGGCTCTCTGCAACCTCTGCCTCCCGGGTTCAAGCAATTCTCCTGCCTCAGCCTCCCAAGTGGCTGGGACTATAGGCACGCACCACCACGCCCAGCTAATTTTTGTATTTTTTTTAGTAGAGACGGGGTTTCACCATGTTGGCCAGGATGGTCTCGATCTCTTGAATTCGTGATCCACCCTCCTCAGCCTCCCAAAGTGCTGGGATTACAGGCATGAGCCACCACGCCCAGCCTCCCCTTCCATTTTCAAGAGAGTAGCCACAGTGTTCCTAAAAGGTAAACCTGAATACCTTTTTCTCTTCTGTAAGCTGTTTTATTGGTTGCCCATTGTCCTTTTATTTTTTAAAAAATTAAAAATTAAAATTGTGCATATTTTAGGCATGTAGTGTGCTGTTTGGTCTTATTTGGCTTTTAAGGCTCTAAATAGCTGCCTCCCCTGTCTACTCCTAATTTTATTTTTGCTTTACTCTCGCTCCCTCATTATGCTCCAGCCACATTGTCTGTGCTTACCATTCCAGTGGGCCTTCCCTGGCCTTTGCACACACTCTTTCCTCTGTCTCTTCCTGGCCAGCTCCTACCCTTCCTTCTTGCCTGAGCTTAAATATTGCTTTCTCAAGGATCTCTTTTCCGAGTTCCCAGCCTAGGGTCGATAAGCTCCATACTCTCAAAGTGTTATGATTTGAAGCAATGACCATAACTGTAATTTAAATAGTTGCCAGTCTCCTTTCTTAGGTAGGTGTAAGTTCCGTGGGTGCAGGGACTGTCTATTTCCTCATTAGCATAACTTTTGGCATTTAGTAGGTACCCAATAAAGTATTTCTAGGCTTAATAAATAAATGAATGACAATAACATAGACTTACATTGAATATGCCTAATTCCATATGTTCATAAGCCACTTGGGGATGGTTGTGTTGGAAGGAGAAAGTAGAGTTTAGGGCAGAGTGCGCATGGCATGAATTGTGCGATGTCCTGGGTATCAATACAATGCATCAGGGCTTTTATTCACAAAAATAAACAAATCCAACTATCCAAACTTTCCCTATTTACCTGATTTCTTGGAGCTGTGCTGAGTTATTGGTAAATAACCACTTGGACTTAATGCATGTTAATTTTTTATTTATCCAATACGATTCTTCACATAGGCTCTAACTACTAAATTCACTGTGAAAGAAAATGAGACTTAAAAGCCAGCTCAATTTTTTTTTTTAATTGTACTTTGGGTTCTGAGGTATATGTGCAGATCATGCAGGATTGTTGCATAGGTACATACATGGCAAGGTGGTTTGCTGCCTCCATCCCTCGTCACCTATATCTGGCATTTCTCCCCATGTTATCCCTCCCCAACCTCCCGTCTCCTAGCACCACCCCCAACAGACCCTAGTGTATGATGCTCCCCTCCCTGTGTCCATGTGTTCTCATTGTTCAACACTGGCCTATGAGTGAGAACATGCAGTGTTTGATTTTCTGTTCTTGTGTCAGTTTGCTAAGAATGATGGTTTCCAGATTCATCCATGTCCCTGTGAAGAACACGAACTCATTCTTTTTTGTGGTGTATATGTGCCACATTTTCTTTATCCGGTCTATCGTTGATGGGCATTTGGGTTGGCTCCAGGTCTTTGCTATTGTAAACAGTGCCACAATAAACATACATGTGCATGTATCTTTATAATAGATTGATTTATAATCCTTTGGGTATATATCCAATAACAGGCTTGCTGGGTCAAATGGCATTTCTATTTCTAGATCCTTGAGGAATTGCCACACTGCCTTCCATAGTGGTTAAACTAATTTACACTCCCACCTTCTTGATAAGGGATTTGGTAAAGAACTTGAGAATATTGAGTAATACCAGTCTAAAACCATCTTTTGATTTGTAACTATATATGAATATACAGTAGCCAAGACAGTGCTCATTCTAAATATATATTCTTTTTGCTGCAAATTCTTGTTAACATATCATAGAGTATAAAGTGCTTTGGAATTCAAGTATCCTGAGAAGTCATAGTGTAAATTATGGAGCTTGGATTCTTAAAAGTTATGAAAATCTCAGAAAAAGTGATTATTTAAAAAAAGCTAAAAATTAGGAAATTAAATGCTTAGTCGTGGATATCCTGCTCATTTATATATGACCTCAGGCAAATTATTAGTCAGTTTTTTGAGGTCACTTGGTCTACATTTCTATAGCCATAAAATGCAATTGATCATTAATTTTTAAAGACTTTTTTTTTCTTTTTCTCTTTTTGAAACTGTAACCTCTGCCTCCTGGGTTCAAGCTATTCTCCTGCCTTAGCCTCCTGAGTAGCTGGGACTACAGGTGCCTGCCACCATGCATGGCTGATTTTTGTATTTTTAGTAGAGACAGGGTTATCACCATATTGGTCAGGCTGATCTCAAACTTCTGACCTTGTGATCCTCCAACCTTGGCCAAACAAACTGCTGGGATTGCAGACGTGAGCTACTGTGCCCGGCCACAATCGATCATTACTACTTGTCTTATATCATGAAGAAGTATTGAGGCATTGCTGTGAAATGTATAGTAGATGATAATTACTTAGGAATGCAAAATAAAAACCCTATCAAGTACCTCGAATTTGTGATAGTCTTGATCTGTGCCACTCATATAAACAGAAAAGGGAAAAAGCATTGACTCTTTAAGCCCACGTTCTTCCACTGTATAGCATGTACGATTTGAATGTTTTGCCCCTTCTAAATTTCAGAGCCTCTGGTTTGTTAGCCAGCTGGTCTCCCAAGGGAGGCAGCAAAGGCCTCATTGCTTTGCTGTTGGGAAATTTGCTCTGACTTTGAGCCTGCATTTTCTTTGGCTGACTTTCAGAGCTGCTCATCCAGCAGAGCTGAAAACATACAAATTGCAGAAGTTCTTTTATCAGTTTGGTGAGACGGTTCTCTAAAGAGGCTTCACAAATAAAAGTTAGGTAGAAAATATGCAAACTTAAAAATGCTGAACTTAAGTTTGTGTCAGTTTCTGCTTTTCTCTTTTCTAAGACACGGATGAGCCAAGTTTTCATATAAGTTCCAATTCCAAACTTCAAATTGACAGAACATAAGAGAGGAAAGCTAGGAAGTGCTTTTTATGGATTTCAATATGGAGAGCTATTAAGATGTTTTCTTTTAGGAAACAGTGAGACATTGCTTTTAGATATTGTTTTTCTACTGTTTTCATCTTGGAAGTTGATGATCACTAAAACAGGAAATGGGAAAAGATGTGGAGGGAGATTTGTACAGGAGATGCAATAAAAGCTGGCCCAACCCTTTTCCGCCTCCAGATGCTCAGTCTTCTCTTTAGTGCTGTAAAGAGGCTGACAGGCTTCCTGTGTGAAGATAAATACCACCTATAGTAGGGGCTTGAACTTGAAGAGTTGAACATTGGGTCTGCCATTGGTTTATTTCATGAGTATACGTTTGGCAACTCAACTGGTTATTTTCGGACACATTCAAGTGGTTCTTTAAAAATAAATGTGAATTTGTATCTATTCACTAAATACCTCTAAAAAGCAAACAATAAAATGTGCTCCATATTCTTAAACACCAGCTTCCAGATATACTTGGGCTATACTTATGCAAGCTTTGTTGTTGTTGCTGTTTGTTTTGTTTTTATTCAATTTGATTTTTGTCTCAAAATTATACTTGCAAAATGAACTTCATCTTGGTTAAAACTACAAACAAGGGATTAAAATTAAAAATGTGAAGTATTATTTAATATGCTGTGCTTTGTACATATTGAGTATTTAGTAAAGGATTTTGATTCAGCCTATTGGTATTCATAATTGTGAAGCAAATCTGGTAGTCTTTGTAATTGATGATCAGTTTAGAATTGATCAGCTAAGAGGAAATGACTTTTCACCCTTCACTGAAGGAGTGAGCAGTACCATCTTCCTTCTGCTTTTCCATTCAGCCTCTTGTGGCCCCACCATCTCTGGCTTCAGAGATGGGCTCTGGTGGTGCAGGGAAGGTGGGGGACATATGCCAGGATGGTCAGCAAGCCATCAAGAGCAGATTGCTGAGAGGTGGTGGTTGAGGGGAGAGAAATTCTATCTATTACACGGAGCAAGGAGACACTGGACCCATTTCCAGCTTTACCTGGCCTGGGAAGCTTTTAGCTGCAATCACCACAGGTAGCCATCCACCAGCCATGAGGGGAGTCAGACTTGTGGGAAAGCTGACATTTATTTTTTGTTATTATCTGCTGGAAAAATAAGAAACCTGGCCAACACTGGAACCCCTGGGTACCAACATAGAATACAGAGAAAAGATAATTTACAATTTTGTCTGGTTAAGTGCATGCAGGCAATTGGCTAAAGACTACACATTCTTCACAGAATTTCACAGAAATAGGCAGTAAAGTGGGAGAAAGAACCATGAACATTTGTCTCTGTGAGAGACAACTAGATGTGCCTTGTTGTGATGGTCTCTCCGTCCACTTCCTGAACAACTGTTTAAGTGACCTTGGAAAACTGGAGACTGACTTTATCTATTTCCTGACCCAAAAACTGGGCCTATTTTGTTTTGAGGAGACACCCTAAGGGAAGGGAAGCAGCAATGTAGCTGCCTCTTTTTTATATATATATTGAACAAAGGAAATTTTGTTTTATGTACCTTTACATTATCAGAATCAGTGCCATTCCTAACGCCTCACCCTAGTTGCATGGAAGCCTGTCTTTTGAGGGACTACGTTCTTCAAACATTTTTACTGTATTACCAGTTGTGTGTACATGGAATAAGCTGTATTTTTTCCTGAGTTTGCCTACAGACCTTGCCTGGTATGCATATGGAGTCAGAGCTTTTTGTTTATTTATTTAATTTCCATAGGTTTTTGGGGAAACAGGTGGTGTTTGGTTACATGAGTATGTTTTTTAGTGGTGACTTAGTGAGATTTTGTTGCACCCATCACCCAAGCAGTATACATCATACCAAATTTGTAGAATTATATCCCTCACCCCACTCCCACCCTCCCCATCACCCCCCAGTCCCCAAAGTCCATTGTGTCATTCTTACGCCTCTTCATCCTTACAGCTTAGCTCCCACTTATGAGTCAGAACATGTGATGTTTGGTTGGCCATTCCTGAGTTACTTCACTTAGAATAATGGTCTCCAATTTCATCCAGGTTGCTGCAAATGCCATTATTTCATTCCTTTTTATGGCTGAATAGTATTCCATGGCACATATACATACCACCATTTCTTTATTCACTCATTGATTGATGGACATTTTGGCTGGTTTCAAAATTTTGCAATTGTGAATTGTGCTGCTATAAACACACATGTGCAAGTGTCTTTTTCATGTAATGAGTTCTTTTCCTCTGGGTAGATACCCAGTAGTGGGACTACTGCTGGATTAAATGGTAGTTCTACTTTTAGTTCTTTAAGGAAGCTCCACACTGTATTCCATAGTGGTTGTACTAGTTCACATTTCTACCAGCAGTGTGGAAGTGTTCCCTTTTCACTGCATCCTCAGCAGCATCTATTGTTTTTTGATTTTTTGATTACAGCCGTTCATACAGGTGTAAGGTGGTATCACATTGTGGTTTTGATTTGCATTTCCCTAATCATTAGTGATGTTGAGCATTTTTTTCATATTCTTGTTGGCCATTTGTATATCTTTTTTTGAGAATTATTTATTCATGTCCTGAGCCCGTTTTTGCATGGGATTGTTTTTTAATTTTCTTGTTAATTTGGAGTTAGAGCTTATTCAGCCTCTAGACTTCACCTGATTGTTTGTCCATGGAGTACGCTAGCGGCCCTTGTCTCTGGCCACCAGGTATCTGAGCCCCACACCTGGTTCCTTATCATCCCAGTTTTTATTATCACTATACCAGTAACTTACCAAAATCAAAGTAAACATTCTGTTATGTGTCTGTGTGACTTGTGATTCCCTGAAAGATATTATTTGGTTTAGCATGTGTTTCACAGTATTTTGTAGTTCTGAAGGTAGGTGCACATTTACTGATTTGGAGTGTTCACTGCACATTTACAGTAAACACTGTAAATCATTGCTCTGTAGTTAATGTAGCATACTCTGTGATGACCTGCACCATCTGTTTCTCTTGTCTCTGTCTCTCTCTTCCTCTTCTCTCCCTCCCTCCTTCCTAGGAAGCTTCTAAATGGAATCTTTTTCAATTCTTAAGAACGTATGCTGACCACTCAGAAATCTTAAAGAGGATGACTGAGAGAGCTGCACTCACTAATTATTTAAGTGGCTGATGCACATTTTACTGGTTTTCCATTGTCGAGGTGTGGAAGGAACTCATTAGGCATTATTTTAATGTTCTCATTTTGCTTTCAGTCTTCTCTGTGGAAAGCAATGCTGTGTTTGTTCTTTCACCATGGAGTTGAATCATAAAAGTAAATACTAAATATTATACAGTTTCCATCTCATTGATTAAGCTACACATTTTATAATTAAGATGAACCTTATTTTGTCATTTTGCTTAATCTTGACTATAGAGACAGCATTCTTTTAAAAATGTCTATTATTTATTTTATGCAACAATACAAAACTTTGTAAAAATTAGATAATAGAGTAAATCCAAAGAGAATTTTTCAAACTACTTTTAATTCCACCACCAAGAGAAAGCATTTTGTTGTATAATGCTTTAAAAATATATTCTCATATTACAGCATTTTGTTGTATAATGCTTTAAAAATATATTCTCATATAAATATATTATTGTTAACTAAGATGATGTTGTACAAAGTACTCACTGATGCATTATTGATTATTAAGAAATTGAAGAATTACAAGAATGTAAAAGGGTGCTACATTTGAGTCAGTGTTGAGATTAGGGTTCATAAGTTAAAGATTTTAATTTGCAAGACTGAGAAATATTGAATTAAATTATTTCTTTTTGAATTTTTAAATTAACCAGCTTCTTGCAAAAAACAGGTAAGTGGGGGAGAGAGAGAGAGACCAGAAAATTTACAATGTAACCAGATGCTGGAGCATCATATTTGAACTATTAGGGGCATCAGATTAATCTTAGTTTAATCTGAGGGGAGTGTGAATATATTATGGTATATACACTATGTGTGTGTGTGTGTGTGTGTGTGTGTGTATGCTGTATGCACAAACACACACAGACACACAATAAACAGTGGGACTAGTAATTGAATTAGAGTGTCTCATATCCTGTTTTGAAAATAGGGTGTAAATAAATAATAGAATAGTCAGTGTCAGAGGGTTCCAATTTGTTATTTTTTGTACGACACTCATCAGACATATTACTTCTGAAAGCATTTAAAATCTGTTATCCTCCCACTCTTTTTATTATATGCAGTTACAACTTGATTGTTTATAATGGGTTTAGGTAAGTCATAGGACAGATTCTGTCTCCCTGCTATATCTGTTTCTTTGTATAATTTTGGCAGTACCAAGCTAGATTTGTAAATCCATCTTAACACATTAGCCATGTTATGTTAGCACTGTTTTTGTTTAAATCTACAGTTATGTGGTGCAATGATAGACCACGTATATGACGGTGGTCCCAGAAGATAATGAAGCTGAAAAACTCCCATAGCTTAATGATGCTGTAACTGTCATAAGGGCATAGCAGAATGCCATTTACTCAGGCGTATTAGTCTATTTTCATGCTGCTAATAAAGACATACCTGAGACGGGTAACTTATAAAGGAAAGAGCTTTAATTGATCCACAGTTGGGGAGGCCATGCTGAAAAGCAAAGGAGGAGCAAAGTCACGTCTTGCATGGTGGCAGGGGAGGGAGAGCATGTGCAGGAAATTCCTCTTTTTAAAACCATCAGATTTCACGAAACTTACTGACGATCATGAGAAGAGCACAGGAAAGATCTGCCTTCATGATTCAGTTTTTTCCCACTGGGTCCCTCCCATGATATGGGGGAAGTATAGGAGCTATAATTCGAGATTTAGGTGGTGACACAGCCAAACCATATCATCAGGTGTTTGTGGTGATGCTGTTGTAAACAAACCTACTGTGATGCCAGTTATAGAAACATCTAGCACATTGAATTATGTATCTTACATAATACTTGATAACTGACAACTATGTTACTGGTTTATGTATTTATTATAATTTTATCATTATTTCATTTATTATTTATTTTGAGACAGAGTCTCGCTCTGGAGCCCAGGCTGAAGTGCAGTGGTGCAATCTTGGCTCACTGCAACCTCTACCTCCCGTGTTCAAGCTATTCTTCTGCCTCAGCTTCCTGAGTAGCTGGGATTACAGGCATGTGCTCCTATGCCTGGATAAGTTTTGTATTTTTAGTAGAGACAGGATTTTACCACATTGGCCAGGCTGGTCTTGAACTCAAGTGATCCATCCGCCTCAGCCTCTCAAAGTGCTGGGATTGCAGGCTTGAGCCACCGCACCCAGCCTAAAATTCTTTTATGTCATATTTTTACTGCACCTTTTCTGTGTTTAGGTACACAAATACTTACTGTGTGTTACAGTTGCCTGTAGTATTCAGTACAATAGCATGTTGTTTAGGTTTATAGCCTAGGAGTGATAGGCTATACTGTCTAACCTAGGTATGTTGTAGGCTATGTCATCTTGGTTTGTGTAAGTATACTCTATGATGTTTGCACAATAATGAAATCACCTAAGGACACATTTCCCTGTGACTTGACCGTATTTGTCCTTGTGACTTGACTGTATTTGGAATCTGAGTGCCGTGAAGTCAAGGGCTGTTTTCACCAGTCTTGGTTTTCCCATACTGTACGACAGAAAGTAGGTATTGATCAGTCTCCCTACTGGAAAGTCCAAGGCCCAATTATGCTTTTGATTTGTTGTTGTTACAAAGAATTAGAATTTTACTCTTTTAAGAACTCCAAACTGTACTTCCTAAATCTTACTTTCTTATTCAATTTTTTATAGATTTTTTTCCATGACTACTACTGTTGCTGAAAAACATAATCTGTGATAGAAATATTAATAATTGTGCTTTGGGAGTATTGAAGAAGGGTAAGAATAATATAATATTAGATAAGAGAGAGGATGGGGCCATATCTCACAAGATCTTTTATTTGAGTTTGGATTGGATTTGCCTATAATGGGGGCCCATTAGGGTAAATCAGGGAAATGACATAATGTGGTCTGCACATTAATATTGGAATTATTCTGGCTCTTATGTAGAAGCAGAAATATCAGTTGGCCAGAGCTGGAGTTCAGGCAGTAGATAATGGTGGTTTGGGCTAGAATTGGCACAATGACCATGGTGAGAAGTGGTCCACATTTGGGATGTGTTTTTGGAAGTGGAAGGACAGGGCTTTAGAGGTAGTGAATAAGTGAAAGGAAATGAATTCAGGAATGACTCCTTTGTTTTTAGCCTGAGCAAGAGTCATTATTCTTGATATATGATATATTTGCAATTAATCATATTCTGTAGTCTGTGAATGGGTGTTTGTGTGTATATGTGTGTGTGTGTGTGTGTGTGTGTGTGTGTGTGTGTATTTGTGTGTGGCCTTTCTCCAGAGTTGACCAGTTCCTTGAGGCATTCATCTTTGATTAATCCTATATTTCAACTATATGTGGTCATGCTCTATGCAGAAATTGCTCCTCAGTCACCCTATGACCTGGTGTTACTGTAGACAAGATCCATTTGTCTAGCACAGTGTTTTAGGAAATTACAGTTATCAGGAGATCATATATATGAATTCAGATTTCCACTTTCTTTGGAAAAATGAGAAATTCTGCCTACAGTGAACCTGAATTTCCATATGGCCACCCTTGGCTAGAATTGAGCGGGAGCTGGCACTGGAGCCTGCAGAGCCAGCTGATTCTCCAGGTGTGCCTGGGGCTCATCAGGTTGGCGTCCCTCAAATGTGTCATCACTGCAGTTGTTTGCAGCTGCTGCCTCCCAGCTTCTCCTCATGCATTGTGATGACCACTGGTTTTTGTACTCTTTTATTTTTTTTTTTTTTGAGACAGAGTCTTGCTGTCGCCCAGGCTGGAGTGCAATGGCGTGATCTTGGCTCATTTCAGCCTCTGCCTCCCAGGTTCAAGCAATTCTCCTGCCTCAGCCTTTCGAGTAGCTGGGATTACAGGCATACACCACCATACCCCGCTAATTTTTTGTGTTTTTAGTAGAGATGGGGTTTCATCTTGTTAGCCAGGATGGTCTCGATCTCCTGACCTCGTGATCTTCCTGTCTCGGTCTCCTAAAGTGCTGGGATGACAGGTGTGAGCCACTGTGCCTGGCCTGTGCTCTAGCATTTAAAAATCCAGCAGCAATAGTGTCCCAGCTGCAAGTATGAATGCTGGTCCCTTTTGTCAAAATGGTGATGTTAGAGGGAGATGAGGCTTGGGGACACTGAAAGCTGGCCATTCCAGGGCTGTAGTGTCTGTCATCTAGAGTCATGTCATGTTGTTGTTTAAGTTTTTAAAAGTTAAGTGTGACTCAAGGCTTATATACCCTTCAAGTTCAAGACTGTTCATTTTATACTATTTTGTATTTATTGGAAAACTATGGAAACCCTCTTGTGAATAAGGAGAATGACCTGAACTTGGCATTTCTGCAGGGCCAAGTACAAAGGAGGTATTCACTAAATATTTGTCCAAATGCATTATTCAACTGTATTCTCTTTGTCAGAGAAGTCTCTGCAAATGAGTCTTTGCAGAGATTTCAAAATCGAAATAAGAGGTTAACTGTCAGGATGAATCAGTTTTTATTTTTATTCAAAGATGACTTCTGACATTTCCAAGCTGTTTCCCAGAGTGGATCCCAAGTTTACAGCTTACGATACCAAAGGACCAGACATGCTTTTTAAAGTGGTGAACTAGGAAAAGATAGTCTGCATTTTGAATTCATCAAAATGTAGTATATAGCTTATTTCTCTCCTTGGGAAGCCACTAAAAATATCCCACCCACCCCAGGCATTAAGTATTTTGTCCCTGTATGTCCCAGTCCAGTGACGAATTATTTTCTTTCCTATATGTCCCCGTCCTGTGCCTGCATAATTTTAGTAGCAGTGCATCACAGATGTCGAGAACATCGATTTAGAGCCAGATTTTGTGATATCAGATCCTGGTTCTGCCTCTCATTTAAGTCACCTCCACATCAGATTTTTCACCTTGTAGAATGAAGAAGATGATGCTATTTATCTTGAAATACTATTATAAGGACACAAATAATGTATCTAAATAATACAACTAAATATTTATAAATCTCTTAGAACACATCTGATACATAATAAATGCTTGCCATCATTACGTCTAAGAATATTTCATGTTTCTACTGCCTGTTTTCATCTAGCCCATGAGCTAAGAATGCTTTTTCACATTTTTAGGTGGTTGCAAAAAATCAGAAGAGTAAGATTTTGTGACATGCGGACATAACATGAAATTCAAATTTTAGTGTCTATGAATAAAGCTTTATTGAAAGATAGACATTCCAGTTGGTTTGTTTATGTATTGTCCATGACTGCTTTCACTTTACAGCAAAAGGTAGTTAATTGTTTTTGAATGAGATATGTTCCTGCAGGTATCACGTGACATATAAATGAAACCTGAGACTTGTGAGCTCTTTCTCTGTGAATTGACACTATCATGTTCTGATGTTCAGGGCCTGCTTTTGCCTTCCTGCCCGAGATGAGGAAGTGCTTATTTGTTGTCTCAGTTCTTTCAGATATTATTGATATTTTATTACACTTTTCTGACAATGGAAAACACTAAAGTTATGCTTGTGATACAAATAGTGACATCAACCATTTAATGAACATCTTTCATCTTAGTTTTCATCAGGTAAACAAATAGATGCAGAAAGGCCAAGTAACTTGCCCAAAATTTTATGGCCAATAAGAGGCCTCTTGTTTACAGGTGAGGTCATTGATGGACATCTATAATTATTTATAATATGAATAAATATTTATATTTTCTTTATTTTATATTACGCTTTTTTTTTTGAGACAGAGTCTTGCTATGTTGCCCAGGCTGGAGTGCAGTTGCATGATCTTGGCTTACTGCAGTCTCCGGCTCCTGGATTCAAGGGATTCTCCTGCCTCAGCCTCCCAAGTAACTGGGATTACAGGTGCACGCCACCACACCTGGCCAATTTTTGTATTTTTAGTAGAGATGGGGTTTCGCTATGTTGGCCAGGCTGGTCTCGACTTCCTGACCTCAAGTGATCTTCCCGCCTTGGCCTCCCAAAGTGCTAGGTTTACAGATGTAAGCCACCGCAACCAGTGAGCTGCTTTATATTATTTTTTAGAAAGTGGATAGTGGATTTGAGAAGGGTTATAGGCTGCCTAGGTGTTTTATTAGCTGCCCTTGCCATTATGAGTATTTTCTAAAATCCTTTCTCTGCCTAGATAACCCCATTTCTTCCATGTGCTTTACCTATATGATGTATTTTTGCTATGCCTGAGACCTGAAAGTGAATCTGGTTATTTGTTGGCTATTTTGCTGAACTGTACTTCTGGTTGGGTGGAGGAGGAGGGTTAGAGGTAGGCAAGTGACGAAGGCCACTTCTGCCCATTGCTTTTGCTGACAGTGGGTGGCAAGTCCTCAGTGTGTGGGGAATTTCTCCTTGCTTGACTTTCTAAAGTTCTGCCTCTGGAAAGTGACTTCTACGTCTTGCACATCTCTGTGTTATTTTGATTGATGGAGATAATTTCTGTGTTCCTGAATCCATCGCTGCCTTTGAAAAAGGCAGTTGGGAATAGAAAAGCAGCCTTGTTTCAGATATGAATAAGTAACAGTGTATTCTTTACTGATTCTGTGGTGAAAACTTTACTACACTTTCCCTCATCTAGACTATATGAACAATGAAAAAGGCACATGCTAAAAATTATTAGTTGACTGTACCTAATAGTAATTTTAAAACACATAAAGGGAGGGAGGAGAACAAGGGTTGAAAAACTACCTATTGGCTACTATGTTCACTACTTGGGCAATGGGATCATTCGAGACTCAAACCTCAGCATCACACAACATGCATGTAACAAACCTGCATATGAACCGTGAATCTAAATTTTTTAAAAGGTAAGTACATTATACATTGTGAAAAACTAATTAAAGTCTATTTCAAGATTCAACTCCTGTCTGAAGCCTTTGCTCATATCCTGGCTTGCAGTGATCTTGGGGTCCCTCTGTCTCTCCTTTGTGCTTCTAGAGCACTGGTACACTTCTGTGTTATAGCCGTTACGTACTGCACTGTAATTACTATGCTCTAAAAAAGACTATCTCTTCCACCAAATGGTAAGCTGTTGAGTATGCGGAACATATGGAATCTTTATTCATCTTTGTAATTCAGGTCTCTGCAAGCACGTTCAGGTGCACGTGCACACACACACACACACACACACACACACGCTCACACACTCAATAAAAACAGAAAAGGAATCGAGAGGAAGGAAGGAGTAATGCTAAATTTTAGGAAACTCCAGCATGGCTCCTGCTTCCCCTTCCTCCATTTCAAACTCAGAGTAAAGTTTTGCTTCATATGAATGATGTGTGTGTGTGTGTGTGTGTGTGTGTGTGTGTACACACACATACATATACAGATATTTATTTTATTTATTTGTTTTTTTGAGGTGGAGTCTTGCTCTGTCTATCACCCAGGCTGGAGTGCAGTGGTGCAATCTCAGATCACTGCAACCTCTGCCTCCCGAGTTCAATCAATTCTTCTGCCTCAGCCTCCCAAGTAGCTGGGATCACAGGCGTGTGCCACTATGCCTGGCTAATTTTTTTTTATTTTTAGTAGAGACAGGGTTTCACTGTGTTAGAGCTAGGATGGTCTCGATCTCCTGACCTTGTGATCCGCCTGCCTCGGCCTCCCAAAGTGCTAGGATTACAGGTGTGAGCCACTGTGCCTGGCTGATATGTATATATTCTTTAAAATGAGAAATGAAGAAGATAAAAGAAGCATTGGTTATAAAATATCTATTATTGACAGAAAGTGAGACTATTAATCTCTGTGGAGACTTTATTTTACAAGGAAGTCATTTGATACAAGATAATACAACATTAATTAAATATTACATTGTGCTGTATAGTTCTCAGGGCATTTTCTTATAATATTCTTTACGGTGACTTTTGATTTAAAAGCTTAGGCAGCTGAGCCAGGTTCACCAGGTAGTTAATGGTTAAACTGGGCTCAAAAACTGAGGCTTCCTGATTTTATGTTCAGGGATCGCCCCATAGCACAACAACCCATCGTGTCACGGACAGGCAAGGATCTGCCACACTTGGAGTGAACGGAGTGGGATTTTCTGGCTTCAGACACTAGAGTAGGATTATCTCTTGGAGTTAATGCTATTTATCTGGGACAAGTGTTCAGTAATTCTATAAGCTTTATCAGTCAAAATCTTGGACTGGTACTAGACTTAAACACAAAAAGTATTTAATGATTAAGCCAAAAATGCCATAAGTGTTAAGAAATTAATAACCAGAAATACAGACTGAACACTTCAGCCCTGAAATTGATGACCAAATCACCTGCTCCCTTAGTGGAAATGCTGGAAGACATTGTCATACCGTGATGTGAGATGCAGTGATGAAGTGACAATCCTCATACTTTAGTTGGCCTCTGCTCCTGGATGTTGTAGGCTCTTTTGCATTTTTAATGCATCTCTTTATCATTGTTTTCTCAGGAGCATATACCATACTCAAGGTCTATTAATTTTTTGTTGTTCATTGTTCTTTCTTCCACTTTACTGTATATTTGTGTGAAATCTGTCCAGACTTTACAGTTTCTGTTGTTGTTGTTGTTTTTGAGATGGAGTCTTGCTCTGTTGCCCAGGCTGGAGTACAGTGGCATGATCTTGGTTCACTGCAACCTCTACTTCCCATGTTCAAGCAATTCTCTTGCCTCTACTTCCCAAGTAGCTGGGATTACAGGGGCCCACCACCATGCCTGACTAATTTTTGTATTTTTGCTAGAGACAAGATTTCACCATATTGGCCAGGCTGGTCTTGAACTTCTGAGCTTGTCTTGGCCTCCCAAATGCTGGAATTACAGACATGAGCCACCATATCCAAAGGCCTAGGAAACATGCAGTTTATTTCAGCTTAAAATATCCTTTATGAGATTTCAAAATGTTCTGTATTTGCACTTGTTCTTTCTATAAAAGACAAATTTGGATAGTCTGCAGGTTATCTAGAACATTTTAGTTGAACAAAAAATGAAGCCACTCATTCATTTGCCAGATATGTATAAAGTTTCTGCTGTTGGCATACCTTATATTTTATTTATTTGTTTGTTTTTTTCTTTTACAGAGTGGGAAACCACCCATCAATGATATGTTCACAGACCTCAAAGATGGAAGGAAGCTATTGGATCTTCTAGAAGGCCTCACAGGAACATCATTGGTGAGCAAGTCATCTTTGTAAACTATGGAGTCTCCTGTCGTTACTAATACTTGATGACCCACTGTGGGTACCCATTAAAGTGAAAGTGTCCGTTTTACTCTACATTCAAATGTAAAGGCTGAAATTGGGAACATTTTTAACAAAATGTTTTAGTGAATTAAAGCAACATTTTGGCTCTTCTGAGGGCTCTGATTTTATTGAAGATAAAATTACCTTAAATGTTTATTGCTCTGAGATAGCCCAGGGTGAGAGAATTACAAAAAAGAATGGATTTATAGGATTTATATAGGCACAATGTTATGAACACTAGAGTCTAGAGATAAACACATTTAACTGTTAAATGTTTTAAAAAGTGGTTATTAAGGCTGGGCGCAGTGGCTCACACCTATAATCCCAGCACTTAGGGAGGCCGAGGCGGGTGGATTGCCTGAGCTCAGGAGTTCGAGACGAGCCTGGGCAACACGGTGAAACCCTGTCTCTACTAAAATACAAAAAATTACCCAGGTGTGGTGTTGTGTGCCTGTAGTACCAGCTACTCAGGAGGCTGAGCCAGGAGAACCGCTGAACCCGGGAGGTGGAAGTTGCGGTGAGCCGAGATTGCGCCACTGCACTCCAGCCTGGGCGACAGAGCGAGACTTGTCTCCAAAAAAAAAGGAAAAAAAAGTTGTTAAAAACTTGACATCTATTTTTAATTCAGATTTTCACGATTAAATTTTGTTTATTTTTAAAATACAACTCTATCATTTTAATGTAAGATACTCCATACTGATGCAGAAAAAACTGCCAATGAAGAGGACGCATGCATGGGTACAAATGTTAACAGTAAAGGTCGAATTACCATCACAGTATAGAGAGATGAACTCCTGAAGATGACTTTCTTTCTTGCAAAAGTGTGGGGTGTCATTCACTCCCTTTTGCCCTCCAGATGGTGGGTAGACAACTGTTGGACAGGCTGATCCCTCTCTCAGATAAGATTCCCTGACCAGTGAAGTAGGAAGAAGCTGCGAAGGTTATCTTTCCCCAGATGGGGATTCCCTGCCTTCCCAGGGCTCTTGTAATGCTACCTGGAGCCTGAGATAGTGCCTCTGAATCCTCCTTGCTCTGTTCACATCTGTGTGGAATGAAGAGGGCACAACTCTAAAATCTTTCTGCAGCCAGACCAGTAGAGAGAAAGGAAGCTTTGTTCATAGAGCTCTGGTTTCCAAACTTGTCTGCACATTAGAACTATGGACAATCTTTTAAAAATCCCAAGTCCAGGGCTGGGTGCGGTGGCTCATGCCTGTAATCCCAGCACTTTGGGAGGCCGAGGTGGGCGGATCACCTGGTATCTGGAGTTCAAGACCCTCCTGACCAACATGGAGAAACCCTGTCTCTACTAAAAAAAAAAAGAAAATTAGCTGGATATGATGGCGCATGCCTGTAATCCCAGCTACTTGGGAGGTTGAGGTAGGAGAATCTCTTGAACCTGGGAGGTGGAGGTTGTGGTGAGCCAAGATCGTGCCATTGCACCCCAGCCTGGACAACAAGAGTGAAACTCCATCTCAAAAATAAATAAATAAATAAATAAAAATCCCAAGTCCAAACCACACCCTAGACCCATTAAGCCACAGTCTTCTGGGGTAGGGTTGGGCACAGGCATTGGTGTTTTGTGAAGCTGGCTAGGAGATTTCAATGTGCATGCAAGTTAGGGAACTGGTATCTGAAGATGTTAGTTGAGGGATTTGTGTACTGTTCACACCAGCCTCCAGGGCGGTGACCTGAGACATCAGCCAGAACTCCCGGCTCTGAGGGGCCCTGCATACTGAGCTGCTGTTCTACGTACCTCCCAATGTTAGTGTTTGCCAGGCATATGGAGGGACAATCAGTTTTACCTGCTTTCGTGTTTTGTTTTCCAGCCAAAGGAGCGTGGTTCCACAAGGGTACATGCCTTAAATAACGTCAACAGAGTACTGCAGGTTTTACATCAGAACAATGTAAGCTTGTAATGTGAGTTTTGGGGGTCTCTGCTGCCATCAGCATTATTTATCGTGAAACTTGCCAGCTGCTTGATGCATTGGCATCCACTGATTCTTGCAGACATTTTTTCTTATGAGAGGTATTGAACCTTTTCTGTGAGTGAAGGAACAGTCACGTGCTTTTTCCAATGGCTATATTGATCTGTGATATAAATAATACATTTTTGAGATTTAGGTTTACCTGATTCTCTACAATGAAATTTCTCTTATCTCTCACTTATACTGCTGTCCAAATGTGCTTAGAAAACCCTGGAGTTCTGTGAAGAAATTGTCTGAAAAGTTTTTTTTTAATTTTTTGGTCCTAACAGGTGGAATTAGTGAATATAGGAGGAACTGACATTGTGGATGGAAATCACAAACTGACTCTGGGGTTACTTTGGAGCATCATTTTGCACTGGCAGGTGGGGAAATTTCCAGTCACTTTTTAATACAAGTGGAAATTGTATTCTTTGTCTTTTGGGTTCTTAGGGCTGCCATAACCAAGTGCCACAAGCTGCTTGGCTTGAACAACAGAAATTTGTTGTCTCCCATTTCTGGAGGCCTGAAGTCCGAGATAAGGCATCAGCAGGGTTGGTTTCTCCCGAGAGCTTTGAGGGAGACTCTGCTCCAGACCTTGCCGCCAAATTCTGGTGGTTTGTCTGCAATCTTTGTGGTTCCTTGGCTTGTGATACATAGCTCCAGTATTCACATGGTCTTCTCCCTGTGTGCCTGTGTCAAATTTTTTCTTTTTGTAAGGATACCAGTCGCCTCATTCTAACTAGTGACATCTGCAAGTGACCTTATTTCCAAATAGAGCCCCTCTCTGAAGTACTGGGGGTTAAAACTTCAGCATATTAATTTTAGCAAACATAATTCAACTTATAATAATTTTGAATGGAAGAGGTGACAAAATGCCCTTTTTTCCTGGCATAGGAAAAAAAGTACCTACCTTGGTTATTTTTTGTAGAAAATATTTTTTTTAATTGAAAAGGTCTTTGTAAACACATAGAGTTAAAAGATGACTTTCTATGACTATGAAAGTCATGTTCATTGTAACTATAGTACAAGTATAGTTTAAGATATAGAAAACATGGTAATATATAAAAGTGAAGTAAAAATCACTTCAAGTTCTAGTCCCCCAAAATAATCACTGTTAAAATTTATTGTTCCAGTGTCTACAGAAAAGTCTGAAGTAAAATGAATTCCAGTTACCAAATCCATAATGGTTAATTAGTGCAATATGGCTTTTTGAAGGACTTCACTGAAGTAAGTAACTGTATTAGTTACAGACAGGCCTCGTTTCTCTTACGTAGGTGAAAGATGTCATGAAGGATGTCATGTCGGACCTGCAGCAGACGAACAGCGAGAAGATCCTGCTGAGCTGGGTGCGTCAGACCACCAGGCCCTATAGCCAAGTCAATGTCCTCAACTTCACCACCAGCTGGACAGATGGACTCGCCTTTAATGCTGTCCTCCACCGACATAAGTGAGACATTACTCTACCTGGAAGTGGGCTTTACAAATGCGTGTCTCCTCTCTGTCCCTTCGCTGCTACCACTACTCCCTGAAGCCCCTTTTTCCGTCTCACGGCTCTCCTTTCTGCACATGCTCTACCGTAACCTTAAGAAAAGAAATATCATGGAAGAAAACTCCCATCAAGTCTTTATTTCCTTAGGACTTAAATGCCACCATGCAAGGTCCATAGTTTCTCCTGCATGTTTATGAGTTTAAAAAATGTGAAATAACTCAGATAGTTCAATCCCACTCATTCAGCACTAACTGATAATGTATACAAAAAATCCTGTTAACTTTTCTTCTCATACCAAAAGTAAAACTCTGTAAATTCAGTGCACTCCCAATTAAAAACAGCCAAATTATCATTAATGAAACTTGTGAACAGATTCTAATTATATAAAAGACAAGGCCCAAGAATAGCCAGTAAGTAGACTTCTGAAGAAGAACCCGCCTGAAATACTTTCTAAAAAGAAACCAAAACTAACTATGAAGCTATATTAATTAAGACTGTGCAGTACTATCAATATACATACCAATATAAGCCAGACCATATGAAATTGCCAATATGTGAGTGTTTTTGCTATATAAGAATGGTATTTTCATATGGTTCAACCTAATAAGATTAAGAACTTGGAAATTGCTCCATTGCATAGGAAAATCTGATAGACACTTGAGCTGATATTGCAGATTAATAGATGGTATGGACAATTGATTACCCATATGGAAATAAATATGTTAGATCTTCACCACACTAAAATAAATAAACAAATAAATAAATAAATTCTACATTGATCAGGGTTTTAAATGCCAAAGGCGAAATTTGTTATGTTTTATTGTTGCTGTAAATGATTACTTTTCTCAAGTTTCATTTCCTCTATGTTTTTTGCTGGTATATAAAAGTGAAATAGACTTTTTTAAATCTTATATCGGAAAACTTAATCAGTTCTTACAAGTGTTAGTAAGTTTGTCTCTGGACATTGTAGGTTTTTTGGGGGAGGAGGGGTTAGAATGTCCTAGAATTATGATCCTTTTATTTCTTCTGTTTTATTTTTTGTTATCTATTGTGCCTTGTCCTTCAATGCAATGTGGATTTGAATTGGTGATAGTGGGTAGAATGTTTTGTTGTTGATAACAAAAGGAGTGCTTTTAGTGTTTTACCATAAGAATGATTTTTTTTTGTAGCTTTTTTGGTAAGCGTTTTATGAGGTTAAAGAATCCCTCCCTCCTAGTATTCACCCACTCCTCCTTTGTTAGTTTAAGGAGGTTGCTCATGTTTCTAGTTGGTTAAGGGATTTTATCAAGGAACTGTAGAATTTTAGCCATTATGCTTTTCCATTTATTAATTAATTGATTCAACAAATATGTGTGGGGTGCCTTTTATGTGCTAGACACAGGGTATACAGCAGAGAACAAAACAGGCAAAAATGTTAGTTCTACTGGAGCTTATGTCCCAACAGAGGGAGACAAACAATAATAAAGTTGTATAGTACATAGAAGTAGTACACACACTGAAGAAAAATACATCAGACAAGAGTGGAGGAGGCATAGGAGAGGCCACTGGCTGCAGTCACCTGAGTGGGGGCAGTAAAGGGAGATGAATTCAGAGAGGTAAGTAGGTGAAGAACATCTTAGAAGGTGGGTGGGTCTAACATGCAAGAACAGACACAAAGTAAATGATCAACTTTTGGATAAGTCAAAGCAACAGTAATGTCCAATTTGTGGGATTAAATGAAAATCAAGATAGAAATGAAATACAGTACTAGACAATAGTAGCATGGAAGGGGAAGATTGGAGGGAAACTCTTCCAAGGCTTTTGTTTGAGGAATATCCTGAAAACAGATTAGAGCTGGATTTTCTGTTCTGCCAATCTTGATCTTTTAATTGAAGAATTTAGTTCATTAACGTTGATTGTGATAATTTATATATTTAGGTTCATTTTTACCACATAGTGTGAGCTGCTCATTTCTCTTTCCCCCTTTTCATCTTCTACTGTTTGTGAAATATTGTATACTACTTCTAGTCTTAATGGTTACAACAGAAATTAGCAGTCACATTTAGCCAACACAAGGTCCTTGAAATGTATTATCTGTTATTTTCATATTTGTGAATTAATTTTGAGTATATATTTGACAAGGCTTTGGGATATAAAAATAAAGTCAAAAAACCTCACAAATAAAAATAATCTAAAACTAAAATAGATTAGATTGTAACAATGCCTATTTTGTTTCCACATATTCCATCTTTATTGCATTTTATTTGCATGGTTTTCAGACCTGACCTTTTCAGCTGGGATAAAGTTGTCAAAATGTCACCAATTGAGAGACTTGAACATGCCTTCAGCAAGGCTCAAACTTATTTGGGAATTGAAAAGCTGTTAGATCCTGAAGGTATTGTTCAGTGTTTAATTTCAACTGTGATTTTGCTTTACAATTTTGCATTCTTGAAATGTAGTGTTCTTTTTCCCTTTTAGAATGAATTATTAGCCTTGAAGAACCTTTTCCTTTTTGGATTATAGGTGCAAGTCGTTTTATTACTGACAGTACTTTTGTACTTAGCAATTTGTAAGATCCTTTAGGTAGAAATTTAACTGCAGCACTGGATAATAGTTAATCTAAATTAAAGTAAGACTTAAACTTTTAAGAAAACGTAATTATTAGATAAATTTAGTGTTTGGTTAGTCCATTAAAATGCATTTTTATGTGAGCTTCTTGCATGTGATGTAAAGACTTTAGTTGTAAATGTTGCAGGACTGAATTCTAGACTTACTTACATCATATGAATAAAGTCTATATCTTTATCTTAAACGGTAACATATGGTATCTTATCTTTGACCATTTTTGGGAGGCTTTTAGGGAAGACTTAAGAAAAGAAGAAACTGAACAAAAATAAGCAATCCCTTTTCCCTTTGTCTTATATATTATGAAGTGGCAATTTACTGAGCTGTGGCATTGCAAAGATTATATCTTTTAGGTATTGTTTATGGGTACTAAGGAGAGTTATTTTATATCTAATATTGAGCAATTCACATATTTTGGACACCTAATTTGAGCTGGTTCTTATATTCTTCCACTCTTAGATGTTGCCGTTCAGCTTCCTGACAAGAAATCCATAATTATGTATTTAACATCATTGTTTGAGGTGCTGCCTCAGCAAGTCTCCATAGATGCCATCCGGGAGGTTGAGACACTCCCCAGGAAATATAAGAAAGAATGTGAAGAAGAAGCAATTCATATACAGGCACAGGTAACATTTTCTTAAGGTGTTTGGCTCGCCGTGTTTGTTTTCTTGTAGGTACTAGATAAAAACACTTTCAGAGGATTTTTTTCCTTGGCTGAGAACATGTTGGTTTCTCAGCTTACATTTGTATAAGAAGTTCAGTTTAGCAGTTACCATTCTGTCACATGCATGCAATGGAAAACCATGACTCAATGGAGTTATTAAGAAGGAAAATACCTTATTTCACACAGTAAAACTGGACTGTTGATCACGCTGCTGCATGACATGCTGAAAATCTATGTTTTTGCATCATCTAGTTGCTGGCTTTTATTTCTATCATGTGCTAAAGATGAGTTTTTCTCGTATCAGCCTACCTTTTTTTTTTCCCAAGTACTAATTGTCTTTCTTTTTTTGCCATTGAAAAAATATTTTTTTTCATTATATTCTCACAAGGGCTATCAAAATGTAAGTCTTATTTTCCCTTTCCTTTAGGAGGAGTAATGTATGGTAAACTACTTGGTGAGCTTTTCTTAAAGGGATTACAATGATTTCATTCATCAGGATATAAATGAATTTTTGAAGAGATAAATAAAGTCATAATTTCTTTTCTTCCTTAGTTATTGTGTTTGAATCAATTCATATTTAATCTCATTCTGTTAAAACAGTCTAACCAGTCCTCATAATTCATAAGATGAGAGAATATTAAGAGTTAGATGAAAACTTAGAAGTCACTTGGTTCAACATTCTAATGGCCAACCAACCAAGACATACACATAGATTTCAAATGATAAGAAATAGATTTCAGAGAGAAGGAAAGTTTGGGCTCTGGATCTTAAATTCATCCTGTTGCTATTTGTTTTGGGTTGTTACTTAAACTCTCAATCACAGTTTTGTCTGCAAAATGTGGCTAAACCCACCCACTTCATAAAGATAATGAATTCAGAGTATCTAAAATGACATTAATAAGCACTCGACAAGTAACAGCTCTCATTACCATTTTTCCTCTTGAATTGTTTTGGCATTCTCATTAAACAGATTTCTTAAAAAATATTACTTAATTCCCATATTATGATACTAGTCTTGGATCGACGTGGCATCTTTTTTTCCTTTCCTCTGAGAGTCAGAGAATTTACTTATTATTTTAAATTTTCTTTGGGTAATATGTACAAATCCTTTTATTTCCCTCATTTCAAAAATCGTGTGATTTACAGAAAAGGAAAAAAATGTATTGAGGAGAAAGGAGTGAGAAATGAGGCCTGATTGTGAACCCAGGGCTCTCTTTTGTAATGAATATCAAGTGACACTGAGGAAAATTCCTAATTTCCTACAATTAAAAAAAAAATGCTAGGAAGCATTTCCCTCTAAAACTGTGGTTATTTTGCATTAATGATGCACCTTTTTAGTTGCCTCAGATGATCTTCTGGGTTTGTTTCTGGGTTTTAGATTCATTTCCTTATTACATTTTGTTAGAAAGTGGAGATATTTTAGTTCTTATAGTTAAGAACCTTCTCTCTTAAAAAGGAAAGGAGATTTCATTTACTTTTCATGATGTGCAGATAAAATAATCACTTCTGTTTGGGCTCAGGGTGGCATGATAAGAACTTCAGAAAACATTTGCTATTTGATTAAGAGCAAGTATATTAACACTAACCTCTTCATTTGCAAACTTTCATTAGTGCCTTAGAGGCTGAATTACATTAATTGAAAAATAAAATGTGATCAAGTTTTAATCATCTTCTCTCTGACATAGCTTGCCATCTGCTACTCTCCTAATAGCCAGACTTCTGCTCTGTTCTTTCTACAAACATACGCTGGTGGTCAGTGACTAATTCCTGCATTTCTCTTAAAATAACTGTCAGTTGAAAGTTTTCTCATGTGTTTCAATTAATACCTTCTGAAGATTTGTGTTTAGTCAATGCTTTCCTTCTGGACCTCATGGATGCTGGTGCCTAGCTCAATGACCTTTGGCTGGTCACTAACTTGCCTGCTTCTTAGCTATCCTCATTATAGTAAAGAGGTTTGGAGCCAAATGATCTCCAGGGGTTATTTTAGCTCTACAGTTTTAGGATTTTGGGCCCATAATTTAACTCATTTTTCTTTCTGTCTTTGGCACCATCTGTCTTTTAATTATCCACTGTTTCAACTCTGTGCTCATTGGTTCATTTCTTAACTCATATATTCACTTTCCTGGATTCTTTCAGCCTTTCTCCAAAATGTCTTTTGAGTGTGTTTTCATTCTGTTCCAGCCTTCATACTAATTAAGGACCTTATTTTCTTCTGTAGTTTACAAGACCTGATCTACCTCTTTTATTTTGCCCTGCAGTTAGAGTGGACTTTTTCCTCTTTTTCTCCAAGATTCTTTCTTCTGTAGTTTACAAGACCTGGTCTACCTCTGTTACTTTGCCCTGCAGTTAGAGTGGACTTTTTCCTCTTTTCCCCCAAGATTCTTGTACATGCAGGTTCCTCTCTGTTAAATGCTTCTCCACCCACCATTATACGGCAGGCTGCACATTTTTCCTCAATTTAAATAGAGCCTTTTCAGAGAAGTCTTTTCTGGTTAATCTATTGAAATA
Organism: Plecturocebus donacophilus; assembly: GCA_004027715.1. Taxonomy (NCBI): domain Eukaryota; kingdom Metazoa; phylum Chordata; class Mammalia; order Primates; family Pitheciidae; genus Plecturocebus; species Plecturocebus donacophilus. The sequence goes on along the minus strand of PVKP010002863.1, from coordinate 91,503 downwards.
CAAGTCTCTCTCTCTTTCTGTCTCTCTGTTTCTTGCTATCACAGTATTTTTGTAAACTATGTTAAGAATTTTAAATTATATCTTATGAGCATTGGGAAAGCCAGTGATAGATTTTCAGCAGGGATGTCTTATGATGGGATTACATTTTCAGAAGATCATTCTGGCTGCTGCAGGAGAAATGGACTGTGAATTGTGGAGGTGAGAGGGTTGGGTGGGGGTAAACAGGAATGTAGAGGCACTTGTTAGCAGGTATTCCAGTCCAGAAGATGGATGTAGGTGGTCGTGGAAATGGAGAGGTCTGGGTGGCTTTGAAATAAGCATTAAAGGAAGGTCAGAATTGCATACCTATTAAATATGGAAGATGAAGGAGAGAGAAGCCAGGGCTGGCTCCCAGGTTTGTAGTTGGAGTAATTAGTTGCAGGGAAGAGCCATCTACTGAGATGGAGAAGCCTGAGGAGGAACAAGCTCTGGAAGAAAATGAAGGGTTTGAATAGGGACATGGTTTAATATGCTGAGGAGGCACTGAAGTGGAGATGTGAAGATAGTGGGATATAAGAGTTTAAAATCCAGAATCCTAGGTGGTTCTAGATGGTGCTTTAAATCCAATGGAAGTCAGTGAGATGACTCAGATAAAGCATACAGAAAAAATAAAAAAAGAGCCAAGGACTTAATTTTGAGGAGATTCATTACTGATGGTTGAGCAGCTGCTACTGAACCAGAAGGAAACCAGGGCAGTATCACAGAAGCAGAGAAAGAAGCTTCCAGAAGCTGAGGTTGCTCAGCCTTGAGGAATGATATCAAGGGCTGAAGCAAGGAATGTGGGTGACCAGCTCTCTGGCCTTGCTTGGGACAGTTCTGGTTTAGACAAAGTTACCATAAAAAATACTCTAGTTTGTTGGTTAATTATATGGTCACCCTGAAGATGATGCTGGAAGGGTCTGTTTGGCAATGGGAAGGTTATTGGTGACATTGGCAAAAGCCTTTTCAGTTGAGTCATGGGGCAAATAGCAAGTTCAAGTTAAGAGGAATGTTAACAAATGATCGCTGTTAAATACTTGAGCATTTTTTGTATTGTTCTCCATACATTTCTGTATGTTTGAAATATTCTTAAAAATTATTCATGAGAGTTGATAAAGTAAAGAGAGAATGTAGGCAAGTCTTAAAGAAGACTTGCTTTGAAAGGTAACAGAAGAACTAGGGAGAGTCCGCTTGGTTATGAGTTCTTAATGTATGTAAGAGAATACTCAGTTGTTTAGAAAGAGGTTGAAAGAAATGTATTCCATGAGCCCTAAAAGCCCATCAAATAAAGCAGAGGACAACTGCCTAAAAAAAGTACAATCAGCACAACAGCCTATGTGACTGTCTTTTAGTGTCTAAAATGTAATGCTAAAATGCACTTCAGCAAAAGCAATTTACCCAAGGGTCAAAGCAGAGTTCTCATCTTTCTTTTTCTTTAAATTACATCCATTCTTCAAGGCCCTAACGTGTTCCAGCTTCTCTATGAACCTTTTCCTGCCTGTTTTAGCCTTTGTTGAACTCAACTATCATGCCTTGTTGGGACCATGACATTTGCAACTTTGCTAGTAGCTGCTTTTTATTTCTGTTCAAAAGTGATTCACGTGGGTTATTTCTCTGTCCTAACTATATTAGAATCTTCTTGAATACAGAACTCGTGAGTGCATGCTGCTTTTATACTCTTTGCTACCCTATGCACTGACTCAGTGCTTCTGACTCATTCATGACAGTGCCTATTTGGCTCCTGAGAATTGGATTCATGCCGAAGACAGAGTAGCGTCTACTTTGGATTCGCCGTGCAGTGAGTGTGAGTTTGCCGAACACCTCTTGCTTTCATGATGTGTGTATTTTTCTTGGCTTTGTTTTTATAGAGCACAGTGCCCGAGGAGGAGCGTGAGAGCCCCCGAGCTGAAACCCCCAGCACTGTCACTGAGGTTGACACGGATCTGGACAGCTATCAGATAGCACTGGAGGAAGTGCTGACCTGGTTGCTTTCTGCCGAGGACACTTTCCAGGAGCAGGATGATATTTCTGATGATGTTGAAGAAGTCAAAGACCAGTTTGCAACCCATGAAGTAAATATCTGTGGTTTCTTACCAGGGTGTATCCCCCACGGGACCGGAACCTTAATTAGGCGCTCTACCCTCCTATTTGTTATCTATCGAATTCTGCTCTGTGGAAAGGTCAATGGCTTATTTCAGAAACTGTGATATTTAAATAGTGCTTTGTTACAAAATTGGTGTGTGTGATTAAGCTGTGCATCAGAATTGGATTTCAGATTTTAGTTTTGTAACTGGTATGTTTTGTAGAGCCACCAGTGAAAATCATTGCATAGTACTGCTCATTTCTGAAGTGCATTGCTATATATAAAAAGCAAAGTAGTGAACCAATACACCAAATCTTTAAGATTTGAGTGTTCCCCAGGAAATGAGTATTCTTTTTAATTGCATGATTAAACAAATGTCATACCTAGGGTTCCTGTATTTTTTTTACATCATATAAGTTTCCTGCTTTTTTGAGGATATATTATATTGCAGCATAGTGAATTTCACTATATGGAAGTTTCTTTATGGTTAAATTTTGTTTTGTATAGGTATGTTAATTGACAGATCTTATTTGTTGTTTTGGATAGAAAATAATACAAGTGGTATTATCTCTTAAGCAGTTCCTCTTGGGTGAGTGTGGTATTTTATTTTATTTTATTTTATTTTATGTGTGTGTGTGTGTGTGTGTGTGTGTGTGTGTGTATTTTTTTTTTCTTTTTTCTTTTTTTTTACAGAGTCTTACTCTGTTGCCCAGGCTGAAGTGCAGTGGCATGATCTCCGCTCACTGTAACTTCTCCCTCCCAGGTTCAAGCAATTCTTATACCTCAGCCTTCAGATTAGCTGGGACCACAAACATGTGCTACCATGCCCTGCAAATTTTTTGTATTTTTAGTAGAGACGAGGTTTTACTGTGTTGTCCAGGCTGGTCTTGAACTCCTGGCCTCAAGTGATCTGCCTGCCTCAGCCTCCCAAAGTGCTGGGGTTATAGGTGTGAGGTGTGAGCTACCACACCCGACCTTTTATTTATTGTATTTATTTAGAATTCCATGTTCGTGATCTATGAGTAGCATCATGAGCATTTACTTTAAAGTAGCTGGTATGATCAGATGTTACATTGTTTGCTTTGAGCTATTTCTCTTTTAACTTATGCCAGGTGTTTATTCCTATTTTCAGAGCTTAAAAAATGGGATCATTGTCTACTTTATTTGCACTTTACTAGGCTACCTTTTTCTGCACCATTAACATTTAGGTTAGGCATTAGCAATTTGTTCAGCTTTTTTCTTTTTCCTTTTTTTTTTTTTCACTAAGGAGCTCACAAATCATAACAATGTCCCTTTCTAGGCTTTTATGATGGAACTGACTGCACATCAGAGCAGTGTGGGCAGCGTCCTGCAGGCAGGCAACCAACTGATAACACAAGGAACTCTGACAGACGAAGAGGAATTTGAGATTCAGGAACAGATGACCCTGCTGAATGCTAGATGGGAGGCCCTTAGGGTGGAGAGTATGGACAGACAGTCCCGGTGAGTAGAAAGCCAAGACATGCACTTAATCCACAGGCTGCTTTGCACAATTGAGCTCTAGTAGGTGTCTGCATGTCTGTGAAAGCAAGATCATTACAGAACTTACCTTGGAAAGACTCTTTTCTATGGGTAATATTCCTGGAATTCTGCATGATCCTTGTTTCCCCTTTGATGTGTTAGCCAAACCAAAAGGTCAAAGTTGGAATGCAGAACTTAACAAAAAGGGGAAAGAAAACAGGTGTGGTGGCTCATGCTTGTAATCCCAGCACTTGGGAGGCTGAGGTGGGTGGATCACTTGAGGCCAGAAATTCAAGACCAGTCTGGGCAATGTGGCAAAACTCCATCTCTACTAAAAATACAAAAATTAGCTGGACATGGTGGTCCACTCCTGCAATCCTAGCTATTTGGAGGTTGAGGCATGACAGTCGCTTCAACCCAGGAGGTGGAGGTTGCAGTGAGCTGAGATGGCGTCACTGCACTCCAGTCTGGGCGACAGAGTAAGACTGTCTCAAAAAAAAAGGAAAAGACATTTCATATGGACAGTTACTTATTTGCAATATTAAAATCAGCTAAACATTAACTTGGTATGAAGACAGGTCTATGTAGTATTGATCTACTGTTCCATTTTGTAATTTTTAAAAGCTTTCTCATGGTTTATTTTATTTCATGTGTTGTGTATTAAGGAGCAAACCACATTCATTGCCATTTCCACCTATTTAATAAGCAGGAATTCCTTGATTGAAGAAACAATGATTCTGATATGAATACGAGGTGCCATTATTTGCATTCTTTGTCTGCATTTAATGAACTCCATTTAGTAAAAAATAAAAGTTTACTTTTCTGGCTTCTATATTTAAAGACTAAATGCTACCTTGAATGTTTAGACAAGGATGTCTTCCCTTGCCCTGTATCTCCAGTGCCCGGAGTGTATATTTGACTTTGCACAGGGAAAAAGCTTGTAGGAATAATGCTGTGCTCCCCACCTACAGGTTGCATGACGTGCTGATGGAACTGCAGAAGAAGCAGCTGCAGCAGCTCTCCACCTGGTTAACACTCACAGAGGAGCGCATTCAGAAGATGGAGACTTGCCCCCTGGACGACGATGTAAAATCTCTGCAAAAGCTGCTTGAAGAACATAAGGTAAATCTGTCTCACATTTCTTTTATACCTTATCAAATATGAAAGAGCAGCACTTAGCATCTCAGAGGCTGATGACATCTATCATTAACATGAAGTGGAGACACTTCCTCAGGGTTCTCTTCATTTAGCAGCTCATAGGGTGGAATTCATGGGGATGAGACTTTTCTGAGCCAGGGATGAAAGGGCAGGTAAAATTCTATATGTGATATGCCATTTTCTTATGAAAGCACATAGCTTTCATACAACTGGAGAAGGGTTCCTTTGGCCCTGTAAGTGGGTAAGAACCCTAGCAAGTTGACTGAGTTTGTATGCCACTGAAAAACTCAAAAAACAAAAAAACCAAAAACGAACCCTAGCATGTTGGCATTCATGTGGTGTGTGGGTGAAGAGGAAATTCTGAGAGGTGTCTGCACCCAGTCCTGTAAGGAGAGCTGTTTCTTCATCTCTAATCCTGGAAAGCAGCAGGCATTAAATGGGGAACCAAAATTTGGTGGGCAATTTAATTCAGTCACGAGTTTAGGAGACAAACTTTTCATAGTCAAGATAAGGAAAGGTAGAATAAAATATGCTCTCTGTAAATTGAATAATTTTATTGATCAGTGAAACACGGATAACTGATAAGTAAAACTTTAGGGATACGTTAAACAGAACTCTGAGAAGCATTTGAGAACATCACTGATAGTGTTTAAATGAATTTTCTTTTTTTTTTTTTTTGAGACAGAGTCTTGCTCTGTCACCCAGGCTGGAGTATAATGGCATGATCTTGGCTCATTGCAACCCCCACCGCCTGGGTTCAAGCAATTCTGCCACTTCAACCTCCCAAGTAGCTGAGACTATAGGCACATGCCACCATGCCTGGCTAATTTTCTGTATTTTTAGTAGCATTGGGTTTTTAACCAGGTTGGCCAGACTGGTCTTGAACTCCTGACCACAAGTGATCCACCTACCTCGGTTTCCCAAAGTGCTGGGATTACAGGTGTGGGCCACCACGCCTGGCCTATAAATTTTCTGTACACATGTATCCAATGACTATGCTCTTCTCATGGAAAAGGTGAGAGAGTTGAAGGTGTCCATACTTCCTTAATTGCTTTCTCTTGTAGCTAATCAGAGTTAACTCTTGAGTATCATGTAGCATTCTACTTACTTCTTTGTACCATCTTACACTAGATAAAATGATCTCTGACTTTGTATTTAAGCTCTGGACTTTTTTGCTTTACCACTTCTACACTTTTGTCTTAATTCCTAGTATGGACACTCAACTCTTTTATGCTCTAAATTCTGGGGAAGGCCAGAACTTGAATAAAAGTGGTGATATTGCCATTTGCAGTCTGTTATGACATTGCATCCTCAAATTACCTTTGTTGATAATGAAATGTAAAGATGTATAATAGGATTAGTTTCATTAGTAGAACACTTAGGGTAATGATTGGAAATTTAAATATGATGCCTCATTAAGTGTCCTTAATTACTATTGACAACTGAGTGCATTTTAAATAGGTAAATGTGAAAGAGTAGAAATAATGGTTTAATCTTAATTTTTTCTCTAGAGTTTGCAAAGTGATCTTGAGGCTGAACAGGTGAAAGTAAATTCATTAACTCACATGGTGGTCATTGTTGATGAAAACAGTGGTGAGAGTGCTACAGCTATTCTAGAAGACCAGTTACAGGTAAGGGCCCTATAAAGTTGCATAATCCTGAGGGACCTGTGGTCTGAGACCCAATTACATATTGCCCCTATTCTTCATGTCCTTTCTCATTCTTTATCCAGAAGGGTAGAAAAACCCACCTTTGGTTATATTGCCCAGTTGGGATTCTACAGTGTGTGGTTTACAGGAGTACCCAGGTATCGATTCCTTTACTTCAGCTCTTAGGGTGAATGGGTGGGGTTGGTTGCAGTCCCTAGCTTCCTTGTGCATAATGACAAGAATTGGAAGTACAAGATATTAGTCCATTTTCACGCTGCTGATAAAGACATACCTGATATTGGGAAGAAAAAGGGGTTTAATGGACTTACAGTTCCACGTGGCTGGGGAGGTCTCACAATCATAGCAGGAGGGAAGGAGGAGCAAGTCACATCTTACATGGATGGTGGCAGGCCAAAAGAGAGAGCTTGTGCAGGGAAACTCCATTTTTTAAAGCCATCAGGTCTTTGAAACTTATTTACTGTCACAAGAACAGCTTGGGAAAGAAACCCCGTGATTCAATTACCTCCTGCCAGGTTCCTCTCATGAAACTTGGGAATTGTGGGAGTCACAATTCAAGGTGAGGCTTGGATGGGAACACAAGCAAACCATATCATTCTGCCCCTTGCCCCTCCCAAATCTCATGTCCTCACATTTCAAAACCAATCATGCTTTCCCAACAGCCTCCCCAAAGTCTTAACGCATTTCAGCATTAACTCAAAAGTTCACAGTCTAAAGTCTCATCTGAGACAAGGCAAGTCCCTTCTGCCTATGAGCCTGTAAAATCAAAAATTACTTCCTAGATACAATGAGGGTACAGGCATTAGGTAAGCACAACCATTCCAAATGGGAGAAATTGGCCAAAACAAAGGGGCTATAGTCCCCATTCAAGTATGAAATCTGGTGGGGCAGAGTCAAATCTTAAAGCTCGAAAATGATCAAATGATCTTCTTGGACTTCACGTTTCACATCCAGGTCACACCTATGCAAGAGTTGGGTTCCCATGGTCTTGGGCAGCTTTACCCCTGTGGCTTTGTAGGGAATAGACCCCTTCCTGACTGCTTTAATGGGCTGATGTTGAGTGTCTGTGGCTTTCTAGGCGCATGGTGCAAGCTGTCAGTGAATCTACCATTCTGGGGTCTGGAGAATGGTGACTTTCTTCTCACAGCTCCACTAGGCAGTGCCCCAGTAGGGACTCTATGTGGGCCACATTTCCCTTCTGCACTGCCATAGCAGAGGTTCTCCATAGAAGCCCCACCCCTGCAGCAAACTTCTGCTTGGACCTCGAGGCATTTCCGTACGTCTTCTGAAATCTAGGTGGATGTTCTCAGACCTCAATTCTTGACTTGTGTGTACCCACAGGCTCAACACCACATGGAACCTGCCAAGGCTTGGGGCTTACACCCTCTGAAGCCATGGCCTGACCTGTACCTTGGCCCCTTTTAGTCATGGCTATAGCAGCTGGGACACAGGGCACCAAGTTCCTAGACTGCACAAAGCATGGGAACCTTGGGTCCAGCCCACGAAACCATTCAATAAGTCTCTAGGAAGTTCCAAACTTTCCCACATTTTTCTATCTTCTTCTGAGCCCTCCAAACTGTTAGAACCTCTGCCTGTTACCCAGTTCCAAAGTCATTTCTACATTTTCAGGTATCTTTCAGCAGGACACCACTCTACTGGTACCAATTTACTGTATTAGTTCATTTTCACACTGCTGATGAAGACATACCTGAGACTGGGAAGAAAAGGAGGTGTAATGGACTTAGAATTCCACATGGCTAGGGAGGTCTCACAATCATGGCAGAAGGGAAGGAGGAGCAAGTCACATCTTACATGCATGGTGGCAGACAGTGAGAGCTTGTGCAGGGAAATTCCCTTTTTCGAAACCATCAGACCTCTTGAGACATATTCACTATCACGAGAACAACACAGGAAAGACCTGCCCCCATGCTTGGATTACCTCCCACCGAGATCTTTCCACAAAACGTGGGAATTGTAGGAGTTATAATGCAAGATGTGATTTAGATGGAGACACAGGCAAATCATATCACACAGGAACTGATCTTATTAAGTGATCCACTGACTTCTTCTTGGAAGCACTGGAGGAATTTGTTAAAATGTAAATTCCTAGGCTCTACCCAGAACCTAAATCTAGGTGAGGGAGGAGTGCAGTGAATTTTCAATGTAAGAAAAGATTATGTGCATACTAAAGTTTGAGAATTTCAGCTAGTAGGATTCAATATCCCAGTGTTTTTGGTAGATTAATGTGTGAATTTCAGTAACAGTTTTTGAAACTCCAACAAATTGCTTCTTTTTGCACAAAGGCAATAGTGAATCTTTACAAGTCTTTAACAAATAAATTTATTGGTATTTCATTTGAACGATACTTGGATTACCTTGTAAGACATTGCCATTTTATTTAAATAAGATGTCTTATTAAATGAGGCAATCCAAACCATAATTTTATCACTGAGGTCCTTTTGCATTTGTAATATTTAAAGTCGGCCAGTGGTTCTAAGACTTCTATGCAGTAGTTAGTTATTATAATAACCTAAAAGTTAAGTATTCATGCCTTGACTATTTAGCAGTGAAGAATTTGAGATTCAGAGAGGTTAAGTAATACTCCTGAGATTTAAATACACAATGGGTTATCATGCTGAGACTGGAAATGTATCTTCTGGCTCTAAGTTTTCTACCCTTTGCACTATGAAAAGCTTACTCTCATATTAAGTATCAAAATAGTAAAATATGAATTAAATAATTCTTGTTCACATGGATATTATACAAAAATAAATTTTAAATTTGTTAATCATTATTTATAAAATTGTAATTAAATGATTTTTGGGGAAATAATCATGAAGAGTGATTTTTTTTTTACAATTAATCAAATTTATCTATCTATTTAGTATTGCTTATACTGGTAAGAGTCTGTTACTAGTTTATGTAACTTATGGGGAATTTTTTATGGATCACATAATGTAAACAGAACAAATCATGTTTTTAAACTGTCTTATAAAAATTCTCTTATTTGAAACAGTTTTTATAAGTTAGCCATTTTTCATAATGTTGGTACTACAGATGAAAACTTTCTTGGCATGTAAAAGAGAGTTAAGAAATATAACAGACATGCTGGTTTTTCAGATAAAAATTTGAAACACAAAAAGTAGATAGGTTTGCTTTATTTTGAATGTATGTGTAAAAATGTCCTATTCTCATATAAAAACCACAATGAAACAGAAAGAGCAGGTTTGGAGTCAAAGATACAAAGGACAGAGTTCTAGTTGCGCTACTTTCTAGCTATGTGAAATCATTTGTTCAGTTCTATGGAAATTAGTTTTTCTAATTCATACATTTATAGGCCTAGTCTGTGTTATTTTAAAGCAACTTTTATAAAAATACTTTTTGTAAGTATTTTTATACTATGGTATAATAAAGAACAATGGAAATCATAATTTCTTCGAGGATTATGGTAACCCTCTCCTAAAGCTGTGTTGACAAAGGGTGGTTTCTTCCTGTCCTAGAAACTTGGTGAGCGCTGGACAGCAGTATGCCGCTGGACTGAAGAACGCTGGAGTAGGTTACAAGAAATCAATATATTATGGCAGGAATTATTGGAAGAACAGGTATGAAACTGTTTTCCATAAGGGGCAAAATAAATGGTGAAAAGTAACCTATCTTTTACTGTGACATTCGAATCAAGTTGCCTTTTTAACTTTTCTTTGAAAGGAAAATATATAAATAATTATTTTAGAGATCAAATTTCTATCCAGTTTGTAACTGATCATCAAGCTTTTTCATCTAGGTCATGTCCTTGGCTCCACTAATATGACCTGTTTTCATTACTTGGAATGTTAGTACTGAGATATGCTATTTTCATGATTTGTTTGACATTATAGTTATTGGTGGATTTTTGTTGGGTGATGTGTTTGAATTTGTATTGACACAATGCCTAGCATATAATTTGTGCTCAGTAAATAATGAATGATGAATCCACTCAATACGTTGTGAACTTTAATTCCCAAGGTTTTTGTCTTGATTTTTAACAATTATAAGTATTGAAATTAATGAGAAAATATTATTTAGCAACACCTTTGGTTTAACACTGGGTTAACTGCATAGTTTTTCCACTGTTACCACAGCAAATGAACCCGTTGTACAAAGCTGCCACCTTAATTTTTCAGCAGGAGTGGTGGCTCTTTGCCCATTCTCTGTCTTTCCAGAAAAGCAACCATCAAAACAAAATACAAATAAGTAAAACTTTTCTCTCCAAATGCCAAATAGTTGTGGTTTAAAACAATAAGCAGATATTGGCTGGGCACAGTGGCTCATGCTTGTAATCCCAGCACTTTGGGAGCCTGAGGTGGGGGGATCGCCTGAGGTCAGGAGTTTGAGACCAAACTAGCCAACTTGGTGGCTACTAAAAATACAAAAATTAGCCGTGTATGGTGGCAGGTGCCTGTAATACCAGCTACTTGGGAGGCTGAGGCAGGCGAATCGCTTGAACCTGGGAGATGGAGGTTGCAGTGAGCCGAGATTGTGCCATTGCACTCCAGCCTGGGCAACAAGAGCGAGATTCCCTCTCAAAAAAAAAAAAAAAAAAAAAAAGCAGATACTCTATTTCCACATCTCTCAGTGTTCGATGCTTTTAAGTGCATTTCATTTCCATCCATAGGAAGCAACTATATTTTCTTCAGGGGAAAAAACCCGAGTGTAAGATGTTTTGTGGCTTCCTAAATATGGTGGCAGTTAGTACATCTTAAAAAGCAGGTTGCAGAATTTGTCCAAATATAAATTGTTAATGACTACTTCCCCTCCCTCAATCTGTGCTCAGATTTTTCTTAAGGGACCACAAAAGGGACCTGATTCTGATTTCCGAAATATTTACATTTTGCTTTATAAATATTTACGTTTACTGTGAACCTTGTATTCAGGCCAAAGAGTCTCATAGAATAGTTAAAATTTTACTTCAATAATGACAGTAGAAAGCCTGGGCACTGTGGATCACGCCTGTAATCCCAGCACTTTGGGAGGCCGAGGTGTGTGGATCACTTGAGGTCAGGCCAACATGGTAAAACCCCATCTCTACTAAAAATACAAAAAATCAGCCAGGCATGTTGTGGGCAGCTGTAATCCCAGCCAGTTGGGAGGCTATTCAGGCAGGAAAGTCGCTCGAACCCCAGAGGCAGAGGTTGCAGTGATCCAAGAGGGCACCACTGCACTCCGGTCTGGGAGTGCAGTCTGTTTCAAAAAAATAATAATATTAATAATAATAATTACAGTAGAAGACATTGATTGCTAGAGAAAACCATTGTGTTACTCTTTTATCCAGTAAAACAATTGCAAATTTGAAACAATTTTAATTTGATGATAAAAATAGTTTAAAAATAGAGAGCGGCTAGTATTTCAGTCACTTGTATCACTTTAGGTTTTAAACTGACCTTTGACTTGTGTTCTATAATGATCTGACATTTTAACTATACCTTTTGTATGTGTGTGTATAGTATCTACATGTTCTGCCTAACGGCATCGTTATTTATGTGCATATCTTATCAGCCTCACTAGACAGAGGACACTATCCATATTTGTCTCTTATTTTCCCAATGTTCATTTTTTTTGAGGGGTGAAATATAGAGACAAGGAATAGTTGTTAAATATTTAATTGATAAATAAAATCACTGAGGAAGAATTGATTCCATTGCAAATACAGAATCAAGCTTTTTTTTTCCTCCCTGCTAAATAGAAAAGGGTTTCTGCCCTAAATGCTACATTTTGGGTAGAATTATCTCAGTGTAGCTCCAGTTGTTTTCCATGTCTTCTTCAGGATTTTCTCTCTACGTGACTGAATATCCTCTACTTAGGAAACATGCATTGTTGGCCAATGACATTTACAAATCTTTCTATGGGCTTTGGATGAGCTTCAGACTTCTTCCCTTAATCATAATTACTGTTGAACCCTAAAGGCTATTGTGGATTTTCTATGTAATACCATGGAAAGACCATTGGTTTTGGGGTGTAGACCCTTGACCTAGCTCTGCCATTAACTAGCCAAGTGATCTTGGACATGTAACTTGACTTTTCTTTCTTTCCTCTCTAAATTGAGGAGCTGAGACAAGACAATCTCCTAACTTTCTTCTGCCACTAGAAATATAATGTAATTCCTATGGAGACTTGCATAGTTGGATTTAGCCTTTTCCCTCCACCTATATCCTTGAGAATTAGGTTTCATTACCTAGGTATGAGGCTAATGTCAGATTGTTCTGTTACAAATCTGAGAAGGATAATATTTTAAAGAAAGGTGTCTTTCTGGGTCATTTGTGCCTCAGACCTTAGATGTTTGAAGGCCTTCTTATCCCCAGGTAAGGGTGAAGCCTCTAATAAAATAAAAGTTAGAAATTTGGACACATGATTTAATTGAATTACCAAATGACTCTATAGATAAAGTTCAACTTTTGTTATTACTTTTAGTGCTTATTGAAAGCTTGGTTAACGGAAAAAGAAGAGTCTTTAAATAAAGTCCAGACCAGCAACTTCAAAGACCAAAAAGAACTAAGTGTCAGTGTTCGACGTCTGGCTGTAAGTGATGTGGTTGTCAGCATCTGTGTTGTAAGCCTATGATCTCTTAATGTTGTATAGCTAATGGTTAACACAATTTAGTGAATACAGATTACAGTTCATTGCCTAGCATTAGACTGCTGCCCTGTAGCAATATGGAACCATGAGAGTTACGTTTTAGCATAGTGAACTGCAGAGCATGTACATTTTACTATAAAATATATATGTTTAAATTTTTTGACTGGTGAACAGAAGATAAAGTCCTGTTAAAAGAGTCATCTAATAAATATCTGAAATACTAGATTTTGAAGGAAGACATGGAAATGAAGCGTCAAACATTGGATCAGCTGAGTGAGATTGGCCAGGATGTGGGACAATTACTTGATAATTCTAAGGCATCTAAGAAGATCAACAGTGACTCAGAGGAACTGACTCAAAGATGGGATTCTTTGGTTCAGAGACTAGAAGATTCCTCCAACCAGGTACTTTTTGATTTGGGTCACGTGTTGTGCCATGAAGTAAACATTTAAAATTTAAATGTTCAGGTTAGTTTTAATTTGTATGAAATAGAAGAGTAGTAGACAAACTAAAAAGTTGGTTCTTTATACCTGATGAAAAATTGACATGTGAAAATCACCTTTTTAAAGTAAGTTTTAATAGATTCTTTTACTATCCTGTAATTTAATTCATAGTAACTGATTACACTTAGCCAATAAATAATCTAAACATCTTAAATCTTAAGTAATGTAATCTTTTAATAAGATTACTTAAGTATTTTAATGAATTAATCAAACATAAAACATTGGTTCGTAGACAGATGTTCTTAGCAGCATTATTTATAAAAGCCAAAAAGTGGAACAACTCAAATATCCATACACAGATGAATGGATAAACAAAATGTGGCTTGTGCATGCAATACAATATTATTTGATAATACAAAATAATGAACTATTGACATATGCTATAACACAGATGAACCTTGAAAACACTACGGAAGCCTATTGCAAGATTGGATGCACTATGATTCCACAGAAAGTAGATGAGTGATTGCCGTTGGTAGAAGTGGGGAATGGGGAATGATGGTTTATAGGTATGGGATTTCTATTTGGAGTGATAAAATGTTCTGGAGACAGAGTGTGAGGATGATTATACAACTGTATAAATATACTAATCACCATTACATTGTACATTTCAAAGGGAGAATTTTATAGCATGTGAATTACATCTCAATGAAGCTGTTGTAAAAACTGAAATTTTGGGTGGCTTTTATTTCAGGTGACTCAGGCTGTAGCAAAGCTGGGGATGTCTCAGATTCCCCAGAAGGACCTTTTGGAGACTGTTCGTGTAAGAGAACAAGTAACTACAAAAAAATCTAAGCAGGAGCTGCCTCCTCCTCCTCCGCCAAAGAAGAGACAGATCTATGTGGATATCGAAGCTAAGAAAAAGTGAGAAGAGATAGAGAAATTGTTCGAACGCAATATTGCACGTACAGCATTATCATTAATCATATGCAAATATAGACATAATTATTATTATGAAAATCCAACTAGTATACCACTCACTGCCCCATCTTCTGAATATTCTGCTTGGCACTAGCTAAGCATCTAAATTTTCTTGGATGATTTTATTTATCCTGTGTTCACTTTGGAAAACTTTGTGATCGAATCTTTCTTTTTTCCATTCCTGTTATTCTCCTTGGAAGGATATGATTGTCCATGACTCTGTTTTTATTCTTTCTTTCACTTCACAACTTGACAATTTTGCTTTAGGTAGACATCCCTATTCTTCAGGAATCTCTTTCCTCTTCTTATTGTTAAAAAATACTGAATTCAGGAAAAGAATTCATTTCTAGTGTCCTTTTTTCTCCCCTCTCTCCCCTTATTCTTTTTCATGTTTTGTTGTTTCTTTTGTTAATTTCTTTGTCAGATTAAAACATATTCATTATATTTGGATTAAAGATCCATCTTTGGCATTAAATATTTCTTTTAGTCTTATTGGTTCAGAAGAAAAACTCAAGATCTCTGGAAGAAGAATAATCACAGCTGACATATATTGAGCTTTTACTGATGTCAGCTATTCTATTATATTATACTGTGTACAGGTACTGTACCTGACATGAACTGTAGCAGGTAATCCTCAAAACAATCTTTGAATAATATTCTTTCCCCCTTACAGGAGAATCCCATGCTTGGGGAAATGAGCAATTATTTTGGGCCTGAATAAAAATTATATGCTTTCTCCAAGTTAGCTTATGTTAGACAAAGCAGCATTCCAATGTTACCGGATGGTTTTAATTTTGATAATAAGGCTATGTTTCTGCCTCCTAATAGCATCTTCCTATAGGACCAGCA
This sequence comes from Plecturocebus donacophilus, assembly GCA_004027715.1. Classification (NCBI taxonomy): domain Eukaryota; kingdom Metazoa; phylum Chordata; class Mammalia; order Primates; family Pitheciidae; genus Plecturocebus; species Plecturocebus donacophilus. The sequence continues at coordinate 76,195 of PVKP010002863.1, read as the reverse complement.
TACCTCTGAGTTGCAAGCAGCCCTTGTGGAACCTTTACTTTTGGAGCCAAGACAGCACAGGAAGAAGATGCTTCTAATGTTAATATTAGCCCAGATCTCACATTTCTTCAGTGCATATTATCTGCTTGGTATATCTGGCATTTGGAAGCACAGAAGATTGTAAAAGACTAGGGTGCATAACTGTGAAATCTTACTTTAAACATGACTGTATTGTTTAGGGTACATTGTGCTGCAAGAAACAGAATACCGTGCCAAAGTATCTTAAACAATGAGATCGTTGGTGATCCCATATTACAAGAGGTTTGGAGGTAGGGCTGTTTTAATGGAAGGGGGTGGTTCAGCAACCCTCCATCTACAGTCTCTGTCATTCTTCGATATTGGGTTTTACTGTTAGCCTTGTCTTCTTAGCAGACTCCTGTCCTGCTCTTGCTAATGCCCTGGATGCATGGGAGATTGAAACTACCTGCTTTTGAGTCTCTGTAGTTGTGTTTTGGGGGGACTCTGACAGCAAGGAAGAATTATAGAGAGGGGGTGTCTGTTGCAGGGGCAACCAGCTGCAAGGACCACAGCTATTGACTCCACGACTTGACTGATGCAGACATTCCTTCAGTCAGTTCTTAGACAAATAGAGCCACGAATACATCCATTCATTGCAGTTAAATCTCATTATTAGGAAGGTCATTTTTATGCTCAAATTCTGCTTCCTGTAAGTCTGCCTACATGTGCTGGTTCTTTTGGAGTGATATGGAGCCACGTAGCCTTTTTCAATATGTGACCTCCTCAGTCTTTGAAGATAATGTTTATATGCCAGTTTTTATCACCTTAAAGTGCAGGGGATCCTTAACCATTCCTATGTAAGATCATTTCCAGATCCTTTTTTATCTTCTGTCTGCTGTAGAAAACACTATTAGTTTCCTTCAAATGGACTACTCCAATAATTGATGGCCTTAAATGACTGCTTAATGCAGTGCCTCGTTTAAAATGTATGCTTAAAAAATGGCGGCTCATTTCCAGTTCTCTTCCCCTGGTGCTACTGTGTGGTTGTTTTTACCAGCTCAGGGTACAGTGGGACCGTTATTTCCTAGAATGTTGATTATCTGTTCCTGTGACCTGTGATCACTGCGTCACTCTTGCCCATGTTGAGAGCCGATGTTGACCGAGTCTCCAAGGTCACTGTAAATGTGTGATTTTTAGGTGGCCATTTCTTCTCTGAAAGATTGAATAGAAAGCTGCTCTTAAGATGACAGGGGGAACGTACCCCTCTTTGAGCAATACCTTGAACCCAGCTATTTAAGTAGGGCATCACAAAATCCCTCACCTATTACAGGGAAAATCTACCTTGATGAAAAGATAAAATATTCATAATTCACCAGAAACACTTTAAGCAAAGTTTCTCACAAGAATCAGCAGTAACAACTTGTGTCACCGCTTAATGTACCGAGAAGCTATGTGAAGAGGGTACTAATTAGGAAGACAGACCACCTTGGTTTGAATCCCAGCCTCACCCTTTGTTAGCTTTGTGACATGGGGCAGTTATTGAAAACCTCTGTGCGTGGCGTGCCTTCATCTCTAAAAGGGGTAATAATAATGTATACTTTATAGGGTGCTGGTGAGGATTCCTTGAGTTAATAATAGACATAAAACGCTTAGAAAGGGGCCAGGTAGAGGGGCCAGCAGTCAGTGATCCTGGCTGCTCCTGTTCCTCCTGCTGTGATTTTAACCAATCTTCTCAACACCTCTCAGACCTGTCCTTTCATCTTCTTTCCCACTGCTGCTATCTTAGTTTTGACTCCGGTTGCTACCACAGCCTGTTCTCTGCTCTTTTTTCTCTTTAATGCCTTCTCCTCGGTGAATACTAAAGGTTAAACAGAATCATGTCAGTTCCATGCGCAGAACTCCCCCTTGGCTCTCAGCTGCCTTTGCATTAAGTCCAAACTCTGTAATGTGTCCTGCAGGGCCTTCCCGTAACTGGTCCATGTGATTCTTGGCCACATCATCAGTTGTCCCTCCCTTGTGAGTTCAGTACTCATTATTCCAGACACACCTAACTAATACTTGGCAGTGTGCAAAATGTGATCTTCCCTTTCCTTGCTTTCCCTTGGCAAGGGGAACCCTTCAGTGTAATGCTGTCGTTCTCCCCTAAAAAGCCGTCCATGCCCCGATTAGATTAGAAGCTACTCCTGGGAATTCCTGGAACTAGCACCTAGCAGATTCTTTGGTTAATGCCTGTTACTTTCCATTGCTTGCTAGACTAGAAGCTCCTTGAGAGCTGAGATTTGTATCTGGTTCACTTTCTTATCAAGAGCCCAGCCCAATGCCTGACATTTAGTGAGGCTCAATCATTGCATATTGAACAAAAGGTGTTAACTTCAGGAATGTCTGTACTTGTTCTTTGCTGATATTATCTAACCAAATCTGATATTTATTATCTATAAGCGTTTATAAAAATACAAGTGATTCTTTATAAAGGCAAAACTTGTTTGAATATATAAAGTTTTAAAAATTTTTATTTGATTATTTTCTGTGTTTATTAACACTATAATATTATTATTCTTTTCATACTTTTAATTGTAAATATGTGATCTTATTTTGCATGGTTACCATATTTCTGAGTTATTGTTTTTGGGAGAATGTGATGAGCATTTGAGTTGCTCTTTCTGGAGTCAAGTAAAACAATAGAAGAAAACATGACAAATGGTCACCTCTGAATCTTCAATCAGGTTTGATGCTATAAGGGCAGAGCTGTTGAACTGGATTGTGAAATCAAAGACTGCCATTCAGACCACAGAGATAAAAGAGTATAAGAAGATGCAAGACACTTCTGAAATAAAAAAGAAGTTGAAGGTAAAACGTAAACCATGTATATCCTAGTACATAAAACATTTCATTATGCTGGATTTTCTTCTCCCTAAAGATGTTATGGGATTCAAAAGCCTCCTATAAAATAAGTGTAGGCAGAAGGTAGCTTTTAGTACATTGTAGTGAATTTTGAATCCATTCATGCCAGCTGTCATCAGATCCCTATTTGGAGGAGGGAATTTTTTTTCCATCTTTGTCAATCATTGAGATGTACAGTGAGGACACTTCTTATGGTGATCGAGTTAGTAGTACTAAGTTTAGATCACCCTTAATCTGGTACCTAATAATTTATGACTTTATATAAACATTATGCTGAAGATGTTTTGCCTTCTAAATACAACAATTTCATATCAAGAAGTGTCTTTAATATGTTTCCTTTAGAGTTTTTAAAAATAAATACCATTAAGACGTATGAGACCTTAGCCCTGCTGCTTCGCATGCTTACGTGTGTTCCTGAAGAGTGTGATGGGAGCTGGCAGAGCTTTTCTGTATGTGTCCCCTACAGGTTACTGCATTAACTATTTGGTCACCTGTTGGAAGTCTGCCGTGACTTTTGTATCAACAGTGGAGTTTTATTTTAAATAGTTTGGAAGATATTTTAAAAACAAGATGTGCATAAATATCTAAGGTTTCAGTTGGAAAGTGGTGGGTGAAATGGGAAGTGAGATGAGGCCAGGATTGCAGTTGTCTCCATATAATAGCAAAGTCCAGAGGGTGAGGTGCTGGAACTTGCAAGAGGGCTTCGGGCACACCAGGCACTGGGAGCAGTTTTCTTCGCCCAGAATGGCCCTCCCTTAAGCCCACCTTGCTGTGTGGTTGAAATGTCCCCACTCTAGGAGGCTTCCCTTGGCCTCACTAGAAGGAGTTCAGTGATTAATCTTTTGACTTCATGTGACTTTGGCCATACTTCTGTGAAAGCCCTTCTTGTATTTATGCTGTTGTTTGTTTTTATATCTGCCTGTCTGTATAAACAAAAGGGCTTCGAAATTGAAGATAATTTTCCATCGCACCCTTTTTCTTTCAGTACTTGTAAAGCCCTTGTGGCTCATGGAAGCGGAGTGTGATGATTGTGGGTGGGCAAGGGGGATGGGGAAGTTGGTTGAGCTGGGAGCACCTTTATCAGAGCCCTCTGCACAGAGGTGGGAGAGCCAGAAGTGGTCTGTGTTACATCATTTCATATGATCTCACAGTTCTGAAAAATGGATAGACTTTAATGATCACTGACCACCCAGTTGTCAAAGACATTCAGGTGGCAGAAAATTTAGTAGTAACAGTGATCTTCCTGGAACAAGTCTCACACAATATTGATGAGTTGAAGGCCATCGTGTGACCCAGGCAGAGTTTTACTGGTAGAAACTGTTGCTATATTTTGGGTATAAAATAAAATTATGTGTGTATATGTAAGGCATGATTGGCATTCCTTTGTGTTTTATTTAATATTTATCAATAAGTTTATTTTGTTTCAGAAAAGTAATATTAGATGCCAAAGAGTTGGAAAAAATATATAAAATAAAGAAAATTTCATCATAACTCTAATCCCTATTTTTCTTGCAAACTGAGGAAAGATCAACTTATTATTATTATTATTATTATTATTTTAGTGAAGGAGTATCTTGTTCCAATGGATGAATTACCTGGGTAGAGAATCTATAGTCAAGTCTCCTGCCATCTTAAGAGGTAGCAAAGGCTGGGCACGGTGGCTCAGGCCTGTAATCCCAGCACTTCGGGAGGCTGAGGTGGGTGGATCACCTGAGGTCGTGAGCTTGACACTAGCCTGACCAACATTGAGAAACGCCATCTCTACTAAAAATACAAAATTAGCTGGGTGTTGAGGCACATGCTTGTAATCCCAGCTACTCAGGAAGCCGAGGCAGGAGAATCACTTGAACCCGGGAGGCGGAGGTTGCAGTGAACTGAGATCATGCCATTGCACTCCAGCCTGGGCAACAAGAACGAAACTCCATCTCAAAAAAAAAAAAAAAAAAAAAAAAAAAAAAAAAAAAAAAAAAAAAAAAAAAAAAAAAAAAAAAAAAAAAAAGAGGTAGCAAAAGATCGACTTGTAAAAAGCAGATAATTGTATTTTCCCCCAGTTTGATGGTGATTTTTTACAGTGATCCTTAGTTAAACAAAAGTAAATGGTGTTTCTTAGACTCTCTTGCTAATATTCCTTGATCTTTGACTATAAGAAGGTTGTTCTACCTGTTCACAATGAACTTTGGGAAAATCAAAGTAGGATAGGTAAATTTATTTGATAGCACTTATATGTAAAGAATTTAGAATTGGGATTCTTCTCTGGATTGTCTGGTTGAAGTAATATGGGTTGCCCAGAAGTTTTGACTGTGTTATGATGGTTACTATTTGAATAGTTAATATATAGATTATTGGTTGGTGATGGAGTTGTGTGCACATATACTTGTGTTTCTGCATGTGTATACATGATTTTGCTTGCTTCATTCTTACTAGTTCTGGAAAGAATTTTGTCTTGGTAATATCAACTATAGCGATTAAAAAAAAATAATGAAATTAAGAGCCATTCCTCAAACATAAAGAACAAAATGCAGGCTGGGCTCGCCGTGGCTCATGCCCATAATTCCAGCACTTTGGGAGGTCTAAGTGGGAGGATTGCTTGAGCCTAGGGGTTTGAGACCAGCCTGAGCAACATAGGGAGACCCCCATCTCTACAAAAAGTAAAAAACAATATTAGAGGGGCATGAGGTTGCATTTATAACTCCAACTACTCAGGAGGCTGATATGGGAGAATCCCTTGAGCCCAGGAGGTTGAGGCTGCAGTGAGCCATGCTTGTGCCACTGCACCCCAGCCTGGGAGACAGAGTGGGAACCTGTCTCAAACAAACAAACAAAGAACATATGCTTTGGTTTGGGTTCTAATGCATATTTTCTATTTTTATTCTTTAAAAATAATTTATGAAATATGATTGTACTTGAAGTTTGCATTAAACCCTAGACTTAATATAACATAAACAAATAATACTGAGCCTCAAAATATTTCTGTCTTTTTTTCCTTTTTCATTCTTTTGAGATGAGAGTTTTGCGCTGTTGCCCAGGCTGGAGTGCAGTGGTGCAGTCTCTGCTCACTGCAACCTCTGCCTCCCGGGTTCTAGCAATTCTTATGCCTCAGTCTCCCAAGCAGCTGGGATTACAGGCATGAGCCACCACGCTTGGCTGATTTTTATATTTTTAACAGAGATGGGATTTCGCCATGTTGGCCAGGCTGGTCTCAAACTCCTGACCTCTAGTGATCCACCTACCTCAGCCTCCCAAAGTGCAAATGTGAGCCACTGTGCCCAGGCTGTCCTTTTCTGTTAATTTTTGCTCAGCAGTCTCTGTCATAACACGTTCAATTATTTTGACCCAAACATTATTTTTATGGCATGGCATACTCAGAGTGTGTATGTGAATAGATATCCTGGATCTAAAACGTAATTTTAATTATTTCCTTCTGATAGGAGCTTATAATTATAGTGTACATTTTTTTCTTATAAAAGAAACCAGTGTTTTATAGTTGCTATGATTACTGTTTGAATTTACATTTTCAGATTTAAAGAGAATGTAGGAAGGACATTAAACCTAAACATTTAAAATAGCAACATTATATTGAGAAGAAAGTTCGCATTATTCTTACGTTGGGACTTCATTTCCAGGTATTAGAAAAAGAACAGAGAGAAAGAATCCCCAGACTAGATGAATTAAACCAAATCGGACAAATCCTTGTGGAACAAATGGGAAAAGGTGAGATTCTTGACTTTTTTTCCCCCTTATTTTTTAAATGGTGGCATTGAATAATATTATAGTTTGCCCTATTAAATATTTTACTTTAACACTCTAATCCTCTTTTGGCTACAGAAATGGTTTTCAAAAATGTTTTTAGGCAGCAGAATCTTTTAAAAAATGAAATTTTATTCTGAAGCTGATTGTGAAAAAAACAGATAATAGCAAAGTTGTTCTGATTTTATATGGGGTTGGGGCCAGAGACCCTGATTCCTCAGCAAAACAGTTAAAATCCAATCCACTAGCATTGTAGATTTTAAAATGTATCCTTTGGGTTTATATATTGGGAATTTCCTTTGCAGGAGGATAGCCAAAGAAAACTTTACTTAGGCGTCATTTGAGAAATGAAGTTATGTTAAATTCATTATGGATATTTGATTTTTTGATAACTTTTAATGCATTATATTTATTAAAAACAGTATTTTATAGTTAAGTTTGATAAGGTGTTACTTGTATATGGAATTTTTAACTGCACCCAAGATTTTTTTTTTATTTTGCTGTAGTTCCCAGTGACTCTGAATAAGCTAAAGATTAATATTCTTGATGTGCAGTTTTGCATATGAATCTCTCTTTGTTCTAGAGAAATGTTGAAAGATGTGTTTTGCACTCCCTGTACGTTGGTCTAATAATGGTAGATGCTTTGGCAGTCTGTTGTAGCTCTCCTTGACACCTATGCAGATACCTGGACAGAATTAGGAATATCAGTTTGACAAGAATCTTTAAGTCCGTAGCATTTAATTTTTTATTCTTTGACTTTTTGTTATGAAAAATATAACTGTATGCAAAGCAAATGAAATACTATAATGAACTTCCTTGTATCAGTTACCTAGTTCAATAATTGACAATATTCTGCCATTCTTTAATTATCTATACCTTTATCGTACCATAACCTCTCAATTATTATTATTTTTACAGTTTTTTTGGGAACCAAAATTTACTTACATTGAAATATATGACTTAGCTGTGCTGTTTTGACAAATAGCTACACCTGTGTAACCTACACACAGATCACTATGTAGAAAATTTCACCTTTTCAGAAATTCCTCTTTGGGTTAGTCACCCTCTTCCCTCCAGAAAACAACTCTTCATGTTGTTTTGACCTTAGATTATTTTGCCTCCAGCCTTTAACAAATATGTTTATTTAGTGTGTATACTGGTTCTATGTGTGAATACACACACACATGCACACAAACATTATATATACACACACAAACATATATCAATATATACACATATACCCAAAATATGGAATGTATACCATGTGTACAGTGTATGTCCATTTATTTTTAAATTATGTAAATATATTATCAATCCATATATTATTAATAAAGGTTAATTCCTTTAAGTAAATTAAATAGAATAGAATTTAACATTTTCTTTCAAAATTCACTCTAACAGACTGTCTTATTTATTCTGTGTATGTGCATCCCACTTGGAGATTACTCTTCCCAGTATTTACTTGAAGAGATCCAGAGATACAGATGATAACTTCCCTTGAGATGCTGGTTCATTCAAAAATTATAATGCATTGGGTGTTGAATTTATTTCCTTTATAATAAGCATAGTTTTTTTTACTTCTACCTCAACATTTTACTGGGTGACTCTGACTTTTTCTGGTGTGAATATGGGACACCTTCTTGAATCTGTGTACTGAATTTACTCCCATTTCTGTCAGGTTTTAGTCAGTGTGGCAGAATTATGAAGATGGGGAAGACTCGCTGTAGATGAGAAGTTTGTTGAGGTGATGATAATAGTGAGAATAACAGTGAGTGGAGGAATGGGCAAACTTGGATTCTCCTATCTTTTTCTAGTTTCTTATCCTTGGGAAAGTCTTGGAACCCTTTTGTTTTTTTGCCTTGGTGTCTGGAAAGTGAGGGAGTTTATGAGCTGACTCTTAGTTTATTAGCTGACTATTAGTTTACTGGCTGACTATAGCATTTGCTCCATAAAATGTTACCATAAGCGGGTCCTAGACAGACACACTCTGCACACTGAATTCACATGAAAGTGCTACTTGCAAAAGGCCAAATGCAGCACTGGAGAATAGATGACATGTGGCTTTTGTCACCTAATGTATACTTGTCTATTTTCATAGGAAACCTTTTATATTTTGCATTATCATTTTTTTTCAAGCATTGGTGGAATTAGAAATGCATTCATTAGAGGGCCCTAATACTTTTCTTTTTTTAAACATCTGTTTAAAAATTTTTTTAGGACCACAGTGGGAAGCTGGGAAATGGGGGAGCTGAACTGAATAAAGTCTGTATGTTCCAGGTCAGTTAGGGAGGCGTGTCGAATTCTTCAGTAAAACACATGTTCGAATAATCACGTCACTGTTTTTCTGAAACCAGCTCCATCCAAAAGCCCACCATAGCCAATTCTGATAGTTCTTTCCTGCCTAATGTGTTTTATTTAAGTTTTGCGATATCTCATAGAGCATAAAAACGTTTTTAGAAAATAAATCCTACGTTTCATTTGATTTTCATAGCTGATATACTTGGTTTTCTTTGTTTAGCTTATCTTGTTCCTAGAGATCCTCAACTAATAAAATACAGTAGTTGGCCACCTGGATAATGTGGCTTTATGCATTGATGCCCACTGTGGTTGACTAAGCATATAAGCCCATGAAATTTGATAAAGGTCCTGTGTTTTGTAAACATTTCCCTTGATTCCAATAGTAATAGATGGAGCAGTGTAAAGTCAAGTGACACTAAGTGGCAGGAATATATTTTCTCTCTTTTAGATAATTAATAAAGTGATACACCATGGATTTTGCCTTTTGACTAGTCATCTTCCAAGAACTTTGTGTTATATATAAATACAAAATTTTAAACTCTGGATCTCTGGCAGTAAAACAACTGTTTTTAAAGACAATGTGCAGTTTTCCTTTTATAAGATGTAAATTGTGTTTGAATCATCACCGGATATCACTGTAACCAGCAATATCTCACATTTAGAGAAAGGGAGATTCAGATGTTTAAAACTGTGTTAAAGAGGCAATGTGAATGGCTTGTAAAGACATTGTCGTGAATAAATAACTGAAGTTTTTTTTAACTGCCCTTGTTCTTGAAGTGAGCACCTCTTTCCAGTTTTCTAGATGAGTAGTAATAATTTTCCATCTCAGAAATTTTATTTACCTATTTAATTTCTTCCTTGATTAGTGTAAATTGTCCAGCACGAAGATGATGTGGCTGATGTTACTATTCCTTTGTCTACCTAGAATAGAAATGACGGAGCAGAGGCACAGCCCATGTCTCCATTGTTCAGATTGTTAGGAAAATGGTGATTTGTTTTGTATACTCTTTCCATTAACAGGATAATGCAGCATGGCGTGTGGTGTGAATGCTCTGCTTAGGGTCTCATATTCTATTACCTGAGAGATGGTGGTGAACAGTGAAATTCTGCAATTGACAGAGGCAATACATTCAAATTACAGCATGATATGCCCTCATAATTTTCAGCGGACACAGTATATTACAAAAACTTTCAAAGTTGCATTGTCTGTGGATCATACATGACTTTTTGTTCTTATGCCTTTTTTTTAGTTCAAGCTCTCATTATCCTGGATTTTGATTACATATGTTTACAAAGCAGAATTGTTTCGTTGCCTTCCTACTCAATAAAATTATGAAGCCCATCCTTTCAGCATGCATGTTCTCCTCTGAATAGAAATATTCCTTTGAAGATTTCCCATACTTTTTCATAGTCATTTGAGAGGGTTTGAAGGTATTTTAGATGAAGGGAAGGACTATGATAAAACTGATGTTGGCCGTCTGCAGTGGCTCATGCCTGTAATCCCAGCACTTTGGGAGGCCAAGGTAGGCGGATCACAAGGTCAGGAGTTTGAGACCAGCCAGACCAACATGGTGAAACCCCATTTCCACTAAAAATACAAAAATTAACTGGGTGTGGTGCTGCTCCTGTCATCTCAGCTATTCAGGAGGCTGAGGTAGGAGAATCGCTTGAACCTGGGAGGTGGATGTTGCAGTGAGCTGAGATTGCACCACTGCACTCTAGCCTAGACGACAGAGCAAGACTGTCTCAAAACAAAAGAAAACAATCCCTATTATTATATATAACTTTATTGTTTTTAGGAACATTCTCTACTTTTCAAAATACCAGACAAACAAAATGATAAGATTTCGGTAATAAAAATAGTGGCATTGTTTTCTCTGATGTGTTTCTAAAGTAGATCATCTTATTGCTGCCTCGGTATTTTGGTATTTGCTTATCTATGTGCAGGGTGCTCAAGGGGCTTGCTGATGCTTCTAGAGCCCGGCTGCTGGCTTAATATCCCTGCACTCACCAGCGTGCTTCCCAGCATAAGGCATTCTTGCCATTCATTTCTTAATTTATGTGACACCAAAGTCATAAGTCTTTGGTCACTGAAGACTTGAGGTACCTCGTAGTTTTTCTAACCAGCTACCTTTTTTTCTCAGGACAAAGGGTCTTCTTTCTGTAGTTGGCGCCCTAGACAGATCAAGGTATTTGATCTTATTTCACTGGCTCAGATGATAAACTAGCAGAGTGAAAGCATGCCATGGATGGAAACATACTTTATCTAGAAAAGGCTGAGAAAAATGTATGTTTTGTGGATTTGTGGGAGGAGAGTTCTGTAAATATTTGTTAAGTCTAGTTGTTTCAGGTCTGAGTTCAAGTCCTGGATATACCCATTTTTAGACTGTATTCTAGCCTGGGCAATAAAACAAGAATCCCATTCTCTCTCCCTCTTTCTCTTTCTCTCTCTTTCTCTCTTTCATTTTTTTTTCTTTCTTTTGCTGTTTCTTTCTCTCTCCTTTTCTCTCTTTTTCTAAAATCTCCTCCTCTTTCTCTCTTTCATTCTTAAAAAAATAAATAAAAAAAAAATAAAATAAAAGGCAGTGGCTGAAGTCCTACTGATGGGCCTTTTGCAATAGCCACACTCCTCCTGAATCTTTATTTATTTATTTATTCATTGAGATAGATGGAGTCTTACTCTATTGGAGTGCAGTGGCATGATCTCGGCTCACTGCAACCTCTGCCTCCTGGCTTCAAGTGATTATTCTGCCTCACCTCCCCCAAGTAGCTGGGACTACAGGTGCCTGCTATCATACCCAACTAATTTTTGTTTTTTTTGGTAGAGATGGGTTTTCACCATGTTGGCCAGGATGGTCTCGATCTCTTGACCTCTCAATCTGCCCTCCTTGGCCTCCCAAAGTGCTGGGATTACAGGCATGAGCCACCGTGCCTGGCCTGAATCATTATTTTAAAATGCCCTCCTTCTTTGGTCAAAGAATTGAAATAAACGTAATTATTTTGAAGTGCATCATTATAATTTTTTGTTGTATTAAAAGAGACTTAAGAAAGTGATCATTATATATGACATTGCCTCACTATTCTGAATGTTAGAACGTTTAGAATAAATTCAAGACACATTTTGTAATATATAGACTGTTTGCTTATTTTTTACATCTGCATAGAAGGCCTTCCTACTGAAGAAATAAAAAATGTTCTGGAGAAGGTTTTATCAGAATGGAAGAATGTATCTCAACATTTGGAAGGTCTGGAAAGAAAGATTCAGCTACAGGAAGATATAAATGCCTATTTCAAGCAGCTCGATGAGCTTGAAAAGGTCATCAAGACAAAGGAGGAGTGGGTAAAACACACTTCCGTGTCTGAATCTTCCTGGCAGTCCTTGCCAAGCTTGAAGGATTCCTGCCAGGTAAGGAGCCAACCACCTGGAGCATGGAGGAATTCTGTGTGCAGTCTCATAGTTAAGGAGGGTTCTTCTCGTGTCACGAACTTTAAGTTAATGCTGCCCTGATTAACTTCCTGTGAGGCTGTTCATCTTCAGTGAGTTACAGGACCATGTTTTCTCTTCCTTAGCGGGAATTGACAAACCTCCTTGGCCTCCGCCCCAAAATTGAAACGGCACGTGCGAGCTGCTTGGCCCTGAAGTCTCAGCCTTCTGCCCCAGATTTTGTCCAGCAGGGCTTCGATAGCTTTCTGGGCTGCTACCAAGCTGTACAAAAGGCTTTAGAAGATCGTCAGCAGCAGCTAGAGAATGGTAAACCCAGCGATTTTAATATCTCCTCTCTCCGTTTGCCTTGATTTAAAAATGACTCCCCACATTTAGAACTTGCGTACACTTGCTTGCTTTGCACCAACCTTCTCCGTGTTCCTTTGTGCCTGTTTGTTCAGTCTTAAAGTCTCCTTTATTCCGATTCTTTTCCAGATTTGCTCCTTTTTGTAAACATACAAGCAAGTTTCACATGCTCCAAAATTGTATCAGTAGGATATAATACATTTTTCTTTCTTGTTTTTTTTTTTTTTGTGGAGACAGGGTCTCAGACTGTCACCCAGGCTGGAGTGCAGTGGTGCAATCATAGCTGCAGTCTTGTTGACCTCCTGGGCTTCAGTGGTCCTTCTACCTCAGCCTACTGGGTAGCTGAGACAAAGGCATGTACCACCACGCCTGGCCAGTTTTTTTTAATTTTTTTGTGGAATTGGGGTCTAGCTATGTTGCCCAGGCTGGGCTCAGGGGATCCTCCCACCTCAGCCTCCCAAAATGCTGGGATAACAGATAACCTGGATATAATGCTTTTTAAAGAGGTTTTTTTTTTTTCTCTTCCTTTTTTTTTGGAGAAATGAGTGTCATTTCTTCTTTTGGTTGAGGAGGCCACTTAATATCATTGCTAGGAGAATTAAAATGACTGATTCCTTACTTCTGTTTCCTCAGAATGGTTAAAGTTTTAGCAATAGCATACTGTCTTTTAAAAGAAATCATATTCTACTATCAGATTCAAAAAAATTTAATGTTCTTACTTTTGGAATACGCTTGGTTTTGGAATGTTGACTGTTAAAGGTTTTAAAAGCTCATCCCTCCTGCGTGGCAGTATCTACTTCCTAGCTGCCATATGAGTTAGGAACTGTGTTGCATAGTGCATTACGATTTTGGGTAGTGCACACTGAAAAACTCCACATGCAACCATAGCCTAACTTCAGCAATTGCAGATTATGTGGTGACTGGAAGTATCTGCATGTGTGCATATTAGGCAAATGTGTTGTGTTCCCTCTCTTCTGAAAGTGCATCTGCACAGCATGTCTTTGTTCCTTGAATTCAGTTATGTGAAATAAATCTTCCAGGGTCCCTGTTTCTCCACTTACTGGTACACACTATGCTTTCACTTTGGACAAGCATCAGTAGGCAGTTTAACTTTTGCTGATAGTTGGTTTCACCTCTTTGTGCTTCAAGAGAGCTCACTTCCTTTCCACCCAAGCATGACTTCTACATGATTTTTACATTAGTGACTGAGGTAGACACTGTTCCAGCTGGCTGTTGCACTCATTATTTCTCAGTGTACCTGGGCAGCATGGTGGCAGTATTTGCATATAACTTCCTCCACTCTGTAGATGGGTTTGTCTACACGCTAGAGCTTACAAGAAGACTGGTTGAGGGGATCTGTGTTTTCTTTTATTCTTTGTGTAGCTATTAAGGAAGAGGAGATTGTATGGGACAAAAGGGACATTGTCCCATCATCAGAGAGACATTTCATCATGAAGAAATGAAGAAAAATTATAGTGGGTTAGTTAATATTTCAAACGTCAACATCCGCAGGAATGAAGTCACTGTCTGACTCTCAGAAATGCCAATGGAATGATCTATGTTATTAATTAACAGAGACCCTTTTACATTTTAATCATGGGGTCTCCTTTGCCATGTATTAGAATTCATTTAGGATAATGGTATATGTAATAATATGGGTTCCTAACAGGATTTTCTCAAACTAAATGTTTTTAAATAAGCAGAACTGAAGGTCCAACCTGGACATGCATATCTGGAAACATTGAAAACACTGAAAGATGTGCTAAGGGATTCAGAAAATAAGGCCCAGGCATCTCTGAATGTCGTTAATGATCTTGCCAAGGTGGAGAAGGTCCTGCAAGAAAAAAAGGTAATTCATATTTTCTGTGTTAGAACTCTGACACGCCTTCTAATATCTCCTCTTACATATTTTGAAATGTTTTTTTCAGAGTTAAATCTCTGAAATTTTTTTAAATAAAAAATGGATCAGTTTTGTTTAACATTGGTCCAAAATTTTTTTTTTATGATTTGAAGGATTTGTTTGACCTTACATAAAAGAAAATACAGTTATTAAATATTCATAGAAGAAAAGCATACTTTCTCCTTCTGCTTAAAATCTCAACCTGTTCATAATTTGCTAAAATATCTTTAATGAAATGAGGACTATCAGTTGACCTGGTTGATGTATATTTTTTTCTGCATTGAAAAGGAATGTTTCCCTGGTCATTTAGATAAGTAGCCTGATGGCTCTGCACTATTTTATCAGATGAAAAAAAGACCAGCCATTGACCACTGCACACTTGGCCCACACTGGATATGCTGCCCCCTTGGTTTTCAGTGTTGAAAATGCATTATATTGCCCACATACAACAACTCATGAAGAAAAAGCCTTAACTTGTATGATTATGCTTACTTTTCATGAGTTTTCCACATTTTTTTGTTTGTTTTGTTTTTTGGTTTCCAACTTCTATTTTGAGTTCAGGGGTACTTGTGCAGGATGTGCAGGTTTGTTACATGGGTGAACGTGTGCCATAGTAGTTTGCTGCACCTGTGTATTAAGCCTAGCACCCATCAGCTATTCTTCCTGATGCTTTCCCTCCTGCCACCCCCATTCTTCAACAGACCCCAATTTGTGTTGTTCCTCACCATGTGTCCATGTGTTCTTATCATTCAGCTCCCACTTATAAGTGAGAATATGTGGTATTTGTTTTTTTTGTTTCTGCATTAATTTGCCGAGGATAATGGCTTCCAGCTCCATCCATGTCCCTGCAAAGGACATGATCTCGTTCCTTTTTATGGCTGCATGGTATTCCATTTTATATTTATGGAACATATATTTTTTCATGTTTATATTTTCATGTTTTATATGTACTACATTTTCTTTAGTCTATCATTGATGGGTATTTGGGTTGATTCCTTGTCTTTGCTATTGTGAATTGTGCTGTGATGAACATACGTGTGCATGTATCTTTATAACAGAATGATTTATATTCCTTTTGGTCTATACCTAATAAGATTTCTGGGTCAAATTGTATTTCTGGTTCTAGGTCTTTGAGGAATCACTGCACTATCTTCCACAATGGTTGAACAAATTTACACTCCCACCCCCTGTTCTTTTTAGATAAAAATGCTTTCTAATGCATTTTAAAGTGACTTTTGACTTTATATAGCCCATTTTACTATATCTGTGCAGACACATTGTTGTGAATATTTTTAATCTTTTAAAACTTTTTCCAGGCCCTTGATGAAATCCTTGAGAATCAGAAACCCTCTTTACATAAACTTGCAGACGAAACAAAGGCTCTGGAGAAAAATGTTCACCCTGATGTAGAAAAATTATATAAGCAAGAATTCGATGATATCCAAGGACAGTGGAACAAACTGAAGGTCTTGGTTTCCAAAGATCTACATTTGCTGGAAGAAATTATGCTCAAACTCAGAGCTTTTGAGGTAAATCCAGAGGCCACTGGAAGTTTAAGTTTATTACAGAGTAAATAGTAATTATCATGTAAGATTCACATATTTATTATTTGAATATTTTACATTCTTTGTAGATCACATGTCTTATGTATTTAGGTTGGGACTTATCAAAGATGTACTTTTAATGTACTGGAGAGCACATTTATTTCTTTTGCCTGGAAGCAAAGTCAAAAGTAGAGTAAACTGGACCTTGAAGATAATAGAAAATTGCTTAAAAATGGTCAAAATAACATTTCAGGCATGAAGGGCCTGTGTGAAATACAGACTGTTGGTTAGATTATAATGGTACCTTGGTTGGAGCGGTAAAGGTGGCCGAGGGAGTAGCAAACAGCTGAATACTTGAAACTACTTTTTGCAGGTTCATTTGAAGTTAAATGTCAGAGCTAGGCCATCGACAGACAATGTCAGAGTGGGAAGGCGAATAGTTCCAGGGACGTGAAAATTCAAAAGCAGGATCCTTCACTACATCTGAAAATGTCAACAGATGTAGCAGTGATAAACTTTAAGGAGAAAGGATAAATGTGAGGATGTATAAAGAGAGAGTCAATGTCAATAGAAGTCAGTGTCAGACAGGTTGGATATTAACATTCTGGCCATGAGAAGGATGGAGAAGCAGAGTTTTCAGGTCGCCTGGTATTTTAATAGGAAAGTTCTGGGTGGAGAATGAACCAAATCAGACTCTCCCTGCAAGGCTTCCTATCCTCCCAGTGACTCCTTACCTTGGTCTTTCCCCCCCCCACATCAGCCGGGGATCTTTGTGTTTTTAAAATTTCTTATTCACTGATGTGTATACCAAGATGTACTCCTGGCTAGAGCAATGCCTGGCACAGAGAAGGCCTGCAATCAATACTTTTCAATGAATGAAATGAAATTAGCAATAGGAGATTTAGATTTGGATATATCTCTGTATATCTATCTATATGTATATATAGATTCCCTTGGAAGCTAAATCCAAATATGTGTAGATATATCTCTCTATATATAGAGATATATCTGTATACATGTACATATACTATATATGGAGGGAAAAAAATCTAAATCTGAATCTATATATATTTAGATCTAGATACTATATATATATATATATATATATATCTACATATATTTGGATCTAGATCTAAATATTATATTTACATATATTTAGATCTAGTTCTAAATATATATAGATTTGGATTTAGATGCTAAGCGAATTTGTATAAAGAATGTTGTCCCCAAAAAGGAAAAGATTGAAAGTGAAGACAAAATTAACGAAAATGTATGTTTTGAAAATCAAAGTCAGAGAACACGTGGTAGAAGATGAGCTGGAAGACCTCACAGATGAGTGTGGAAGGGATCCCACCAGATTCTCTGAGTGGTGACCACTGAATTTGGAGGGACGTTCTTTGATTCAGGAACTAATGGGCATTTCCAATGAATGATCAGCAGACGATACAGATGGTGGGGTTGTGTGTATGTGTGGGTAGCTGTGTGTGATCATAGTGATAGGAAGTAATTTTTCTCTAGGTGTAAGTGCAGTTCTAGATGGAGATCTCATTCAAATAAACCAGTAATTATGGAGAGGAATGTGTTATGTGTGGGTTAGTATTTTTGACTCATGTACTTTTGTTTTTTGTGATGGATTCTTTTGCTCTGTTGCCCCAGGCTAGAGTGCCATGGTACCATCTTGGCTCACTGCAACCTCTGCCTCCTGGGTTCAAGCGATTCTCCTGCCTTAGCCTCTTGAGTAGCTGGGACTACAGGCATGTGCCACCATGCCTGGCTACTTTTTTATTTTTAGTAGAGATGGAGTTTCACCATGTTGGCCAGCCTACTTTCGAACTCCTGACTTCAGGTGATCCACCCTCCTCGGCCTCCCAAAGTGCTGGGATTACAGACATGAACCACTGCACCTGGCCCATTTTACTTTGTGATGGTCCTACTTCTCATTGTGTATTATGATTTATAATTGCTTCCAATTTGAGAATCAACTGAGTTGTAATTGTTTCCAGAATGAGAATTGACCTTTTCTATAATTCTAAAGTTTTTGGTTATGGTCCAGGTATTGGATTATCGGTGATTCTCAACCAGGGGTGATTTTACCCTCCAGAGGACACTTGTTAGTCTCTGGAGACCTTTCTGCTGTCATAATGGTGGGAGAAGGCTTCTAGTGGGTAGAGGCCAGGGATGCAGCTAAACATCCCACCATGCACAGGACAGACCCTCAACAAAATAATCATCTGTCCTTAAATGTCAGTAGTGCCAAAGTTCAGCAATGCTGGATTAAACATTTCCCATCTTTTGAAACGATCATCCCTTTGTTTTCAGATTTAAATTCAAAGTGTAAATGGAGATTAACCTCAGGGTCAGTCTTTTTTTGACTCTTAAAAGTATTTCTTAGGGTTAGCTAAATGTATGCTGATATTTCTTTATGGAACTTATGAAGAATAGGTATTCTCCCAAAACACAGAAGAGTCCTGTGGTTATAGTAATCCAGCTTTAGGCTTTGGTGGGTTGTTGTTATTAATGTAGTAAATCTAGGCACTAAAAGTGGTCAGTTGGGGTGTGTGCTAAATATTTATTTCCATTAAAAATATTCCACACCAAATAAGTGTGTCTGGATATTTAAGTGTTTGTTGTTACTGTAGCATATTTGTAATGTCCAGTTATTTTTTTTTGTTTGCTTCTTGTGTACTAACTGCAAGATTGTAGTTAAGGAATACAATGTCTGTATTCCTTAACTGTATAACTTTTTTATTGAAATGCATATTATTTTTAAGTCAAAAGAAAAAAATTTTTTTTTTTTGCCTTGTAGGAATTGCTGGTTACTTAACTACTCACGATTTATTTGGGAAAACTTTAAATTTCAGTCCCCCAAATTATTAGATAATTATAATAAATATTTATTTGCAGATCATCATTGTTTTCCCTTTTTCAATGTTCTTATTTTTTTTTAGGCATTTAATTATTTTTGTCTTTAAGACATGAAGCATAGTAGGTTTAGATGCAATGCCAATTTATAATAATGTTTCTTAGGAACAAAATGGTTGACTTGTTTATTCTTAAAATGCATTTTTTCATCATATAAGTAGTACATGAAGCCTACACATTATGAAGAAATTGAATACCACAGAAATACAGTGAACATTTAGAGTTCCTGTTTTTCCCCAATACCATTTTCTTTCCTAGGGGCAGCTAATATTAACAATGAATTCTTGTACATTCAAATTAAACCAGAAAAGTTGACAAATATTGCTGATTATAATCATTTTTTCCCCACACTATAGAAGCAAATGATATTGGAACTTCATGAGGCACATTTAAATCCATAGTACAGATAGAGGTCGGAGGTGAATCCCACTACTTAATAACGTCTTTCACTGATACAGCACATTTAAACTTTGAAAGTGTTTTCGTGGCTGTGTGCTTGCTTTTTTCCTGCTATCCTTCAGTACTTGTAAGGGGCTGTGAGTTGTGTGCATATTTTCATTTTCTGTTATTTGTTGGCCTTGCAGTGTTTCTCCTCCTCTGCCTACATTTCCTTTGTCTCCATAGCTGGTTTGTTTTGTGCATGTAGAGACTGGACCTACATATTCTTTTTCACTGTGACATGCTCAAATACATTCTTAAATTATTTTTATTTGTGCCATGCCAAAGCAATGACCTCCATTCCTGTACTTATGAGGTAAAACACTTATCGGTACTTTTACTAACTAAGGTACCCCTTCCAGGTGACAAAACACTTGAAAATACAAGAAACGGGTATTTCTTTTTTCCATCATTGATTTTACTGACTGGATTTTCATGTGAATTATGGGGATAAAATATTATAAAATTTTAAGAGGCTGCTTATGTATCTCTTCTCACCAGCAGTAATATCTTTGGATTTAGGGGCTGCAAGGTATTTCATATTACGTATTTCCTTTTCCTTATTCAAGAGTTCCTGCTCTGCGTATAACTGGGAAATCATGAAAAATGTCCCCAACACACTCAAAACTGTCTTCTATTTTCCAGTGCTCCTGCCTGCATTTTTAGGCTCCTGCTCCTCCTCCAGCCCTTCCTTCTGGGTTTAGGCTCTCATGTAGCCTCTTGCCCTGACAATTCCATTACCCTTTAAATCTGACCCCCACTTCCTGCCTCTTCTCTGTGGAATTCATCTTCCACACCAAGACCAGAGTTGTACTTCTGAAAGGATCTGGTTGTCTTCACCATTAATACAGATTAATACAAAGTGCCATTGATGCAAAATGTCCCTTTCTTGCCCTGAAGCTCTCCCTGCGTCTCCACTGTGAGCTGAGACAGGTGGAGAGAATAGGGGTGGGGGTGTCACCAAAGACTACCCTAGGTTTTTGCCTTTCTCCGGAAATGTCACGTACTTGCTAGGAATTCGCATCCTCCCCCTCCTCTCTGCTCATCTGTCTTCAGCCTCGCTCACCACCACACCCACAGCTGGATAATCATTTCCTCCTCTGTGATTCAATGGTGTGGCATTGCCACCTTCACAATGACCCAGCTCAGGTCGGTTTTTACTGTGGTGAGAAATGTGTGTCTCTCCGCCCAGGAGGCGTGAGCGCTTTGAGAGCTGGATCCCTGTACGGCATAGGGCAAGTAAGCAGATGTGAATGAAATTGGTGTGTCGGGCCTCCCTAGTGAGAGGGACTTACACAGTCTAAATGCCTGGTCATCGCAAGGGGCAAGACACCTGTGTAGTCACAGCTCTTCCTTCAGCTGTCCAACAGCCAAAGGCACACAGGAATGGACTCACGGACCCAGAATCTGGAAGGGGGCGTGCTGGAGCTCCAACAGGCAGAATCAGGTTTTGAAAGTACTTCGGAAAGCATTTTAGGGTAAAAATGCAATGGTAAATACTTTCTAAGGGGAATATAGTAAGGATGATTTAACCCTTTTTAGGTAACATACAATTGACATAATTATCCCATAAGGGATTTTTTTCCTCATCTGTGAGCACATTTTACTGAAGGGAATATTCATATATTCCTTACCTTAGATCTAAAAACTTTATTAGTTTTTGGTAAATAAGTGTAGTAGCAATGTCATTGCTTGTCTTCCCTACTAAGTGAGAGAGCACATTTTCAGGTTGTGTTTTTGAGGTTATTGAATATTATAAAGTGAAACAAAATAGGAGCCTTACTACCTGAAATGACTGTTTTAGTTCTGGTGTCTCAGTTTTTCTTTTTCTTTTTTTTTCTGGTCTATGTCTTAAAAAGCTGTGGACATTCCAACAGATGGGGGAGGAGCAAAAGAAAATGCCAAGAATTTAGCTGTAATCAAGTCTCCGGAGGTAGTTGTGTACTTTGGAATCTTACTGTCTTAAATCCAGATTTACTGAGCTTTAAATTACCTCCATCCTGAGCTCACAGGATGAGGGATGGGAGACGAGGTGAGATAGGGTCAAAGGACTTGTTTTAACGACCTTGCCGGTCCTTTTCTGTGATCCCTTACCAGGGTGTTGCCCATCTGAAATGCTTAGAAATCATTGCTTTTGAGCAGTAATGGTCAGCGTAGACTTTTGACCCTTCCAAACTAGAATATTTGATATTTCGATTTTCAAAACATACTGTATTAGTAATTTTATATTTATTTGAATATTTTTGAGTAAAAATAGGAATGAGAAATGGCAGCCCCAGATTAGTACTTAGTTTATTTATTGTTTGCATGTGAAATAATGACATTTGCTTCAGAAGTTTGCTAGCAGCTTTTGTATTTTGTTTTGCTTTTTAAGAACTGAAGTCTCGTGTGTGTGTGTGTGTGTGTGTGTGTGTGTGTTCTGAAGGCAGATGGAGGTAAAGAAAAAAAATCATCATTATTGTAGATTAGAAGCTAATAAGTGCATCAGCTGAGTAATTTTTAAACGGAGAGAGAAACACTATTTTTACGTGAGCCCTTTTATGTTCTTTGTAACCAGACTTTTTGCTGTGGAGCTGACTTAAGGCTGAGCAGGCTTTTGGTATGTTTGAAAAGCACAGGGCACATCTGCTACAGGTTGATTGTGACAATATTTTGCTCAGGGAAAGAGGAGATAGGATAGGGAGAACGGAAGGCAGAGCAGAGCTCCCTGTCTCCTGCGGTTACCTGTACAGGTGTTAGGGAGCACCGATCTCCGGGACTTGTAACCCTTCCCGTGCCGTGTGCCGCGAGGTGGAGATGCCGAGGGAATCTGCCGCTGCCGGGAACTTCTAAAGGGCGAGCCTTTCTTCTTGTCCTGATTCCTTCCCCTGAGCTGTATTTGGCCAGGTCTAGCCAGATTTATAAGCAATAGCTGTTTGAACAGTTACTTTGAAACAGTTACTGGATAGAACAAGCATTAACGTTGGCAGCAATTAAAAAACTGAAACCGACGCTGACGATGCTTACGCAGACACATACTCATCCTGGCTGTCATTCCTATGGTGCCTCTGATGCGACATAAACACCAAAACTTGGATGTGGTAACTCTTTTATGATCTTAATCTTGGTGATAAAAAAGCAGTAATAATAAAATATTATTAACCTTGGTAATAATAAAATTGTTATTCTTGGTCTTAATCTTGGTAATAGTAAGACAGCTACTATTTAGTGCATTGTTCTACGTGGCAGTCTCTGTTTTTCAGAACAATCAGACAAGATTGTTGTTTTGATTCCAGTTTTACAGATGAGTTACTAAGGCTCAAAGAAAAATTAGTTTCTCAAGGCCCTATGGCTAGGCAGGTGCTGAGCTTGGTAGTCAGACCTTAGCATTTCTTTATAGAGGCACACTGTCGCTTTTAGAACACATTGTGGTCAGAATTACACGCAGGATTCTCAGTAGTGAAAATATTATAGTGTGGCTTTACAGATTCCCTTCTATTCCCGTTGTCATTGTTGGGATGATCCATTGGCCTGCATGGCTTGTCTGTCTGTTGCTTTTCTCTTTCTTTTTTCTCATGTCAAAGTTTAAGAGGCAGAGAAGAAATAGATACATGTGAACTTCATGTGCCCTCATGGCTCTGTGTGTGTCTGAGAGAGGGTGGGAAGGAGGGAGGAAGGAAGGCGGTCGAGGCCGTAAAACTTCCTCTCGTATGCCAGTGACTGGAGTAGTTAAAGGCAGTTTCTCAAGTCAAACCCAACTGTGGTTAAAACCTCATTGAAATATAATGCTTTCATAGAAATTTTGAAAATTTTGGCCGAGGAGACTATTAGTTTTCCTTATTCAAATTAGAGTTAATGAATTTCCCAGTTATATGACAGTAATGTATTCTTTAAAAGTGGAGAATTGCCGGGTATGGTGACTCACGCCTGCAATCCCAGCGCTTTGGGAGGCCCAGATGGGCAGATCACCTGAGGTCAGGAGTTTGAGACCAGCTTGACCAACATGGAGAAACCCAGTCTCTACCAAAAATACAAAATTAGCTGGGCATGGTGGCGCATGCCTGTAATCCCAGCTACTTGAGAAACTGAGGCAGGAGAATCACTTGAATCCGGGAGGTGGAGGTTGCAGTGAGCCGAGATCGCACCATTGCACTCCAGCCTGGACAAAAAGAGCAGAACTCCATCTCAAAAAAAAAAAAAAAAAAGTACAGAATGGAGACTAGCAGTGTAAGAATCTGTGGTGACAAGTTAAATGGAGAATTTTTAAAAGTTGTATTTTATGAACTCTTTTTGAATGTATTCACACTTTCTCTATATTTGTACTTCTGTCTTTTTTGGATACCCCGCTCTACCCATCCTGAGCATGTCTTCTCAAGGAGCCTTCACTATGCTAAGATCTTGGAATGCTGGAGCAAACACAAAAGCAGTGACCTGTAACCAACTGAAAATATATAACAGTAGCATGGGCCTGTGGTTATAGTGTCAGACAGGCTGGAGAAGAGAGGGAGAAGCAGCTTGGGGAAAGCATGCAATGGGACTGAAATGGCTTTCAAAGCTGTGCCAAGAACAAACGACATGCAGAAGTGCTTAGGCAGGATGGTATAATATTAATGGAGGACACAGAAAAATCTACCTAGATAAGCACTTTTTACTTGCCATCTTCATCAAAAAATGGCCTTCAAAACTAGAAAAGTATAGAATAGTCATTATCGAGGGTGCTTTAGAGCCTGAACTAGGGGGACCACAAGAAAAACCACTCGGAGCTCCTATAGATGCACAAATCTGCATCACAGGTGGGATTTTTACCCACGATCTCAGGGTCACTCATGTCATAATCCTGTGAGAAATTACCGGAAAATGGAGATGGAGGAATGTCCTAATTAAGAGGAAGCATTAGTTTCTAGAAGCTAAAGACGTAAAGTAAGTTTGATGTCAGTTCCTGGCCAAACCCTAAGACCCAATAACCGACTAGAGATCTTATATGTGCTTAGGAAAGAATGTGGTGGTCACCAGGAATCAACATGGATTCCACGCATAGGCCTTGCCCAGACTCATTCCCTTTAAGTACTGTCTTTTCTTTTCTTTTCTCTTCTTTTTTCTTTTCTTTTCTTTCTTTCTTTCTTTTTCTTTCTTTCTTTTTTCTTTCTTTCTTTTGGAGGAGAAAGTCTAGATTATTAGATGCACAGAGTGATGACGTCTCACATTTGAAGATGCTATCTCATTTACTTCAAATACTGCTTACAAACAAACTTCCTTGGCAAGTCTTGATTTCACCAAAGTATTTGAGATAATCTCTGATAACCTTATAAAAACTAGTTAGATCTTTGTGATCACTTCAAACATTATAAGGATCAGAATAGTTGGTTCTGGGTTACATATTTTAAGGATGTTAAAAAATTGATGTAGTTTCTAGAGCATGTTGATCAGAGTAGTGAGAGCAATACCTGGATATCATGTCCTACAGACATCATGGAAGGAATTGGGAACATGTAAACAGTGGAAGACTGGAGAAAAACCTGGTGGCTGCCCACCTATGAAAAGAAATGACGATGACTTCAGTATTGGAGCTCAAATTACATCTACTTATTTGCATTCTTTTTTTTTTCTTTTGAGACCTACTCTCACTCTGTCTCCAGGCTGGAGTGCAGTGGTGTAATCTCTGATCACTGCAACCTCCATCTCCCAGGTTCAAGCAATTCTTCTGCCTCAGCCTCCCAAGTAGTTGGAACTACAGGCATGCACCGCCACGCTCAGCTAATTTTTGTGTTTTTAGTAGCGACGAGGTTTCACCATGTTGACCAGGATGGTCTGTATCTCATGACCTCATGATCTGCCCGCCTTGACCTCCCAAAGGGTCACGCCTGGGATTACAGGAGTAAGCTACAGCGCCCAGCCCTTATTTGCGTTCTTTAAAGCCCAGTTCCAATGTTACCTTCTCTCTAAAGTCTCTTTCTCTTTGAAAAATGTTTGCTTTTGCATTTGTCATTGAACCCCTATCACCATGCATAGTAACTGGATTATATATATGGTGGGTGCTTAATAAATGTTGGATGAAAGAATGGAGCTGAGCAGTGGTCTGTGCAGGGTTCTCAGATAAAAAGGCATCCAACAGCAGAAGTGAGAACCATCTATTGTATTCCCTCCACCTTGTATTAGTTTATTCCTGCTCTGAGTCACTAACTTTAGAGAAAAATTGTTCTAAATTATATCAGACAAAATATTTTATAGCTGATTATACCTGGAAATTCATTTTTTCCCTGAAATTTGCATTTTAGATCATGGCTAATGCCTGCATTTAAGCAAAAAGAGCTTGGTTCACTGGAGAGCGTTTGGAAATA
Organism: Plecturocebus donacophilus; assembly: GCA_004027715.1. Lineage (NCBI taxonomy): Eukaryota > Metazoa > Chordata > Mammalia > Primates > Pitheciidae > Plecturocebus > Plecturocebus donacophilus. Next base: position 50,341 of record PVKP010002863.1, on the reverse strand, counting down.
TTTAGAATGGTTACTAACCTATGATCTTTTGAGAATTTCAGTCAAGAATGAAAAAAATAATTATTTTCAAAGTTGGAAGGTTTAACAAAAGAAATAAAATAAATGAAAACAAAACTGTCAGAGCTTTAAAAAGTTAGTTGCCTTTGTTCCAGTGGTGGTGGATCTTGAGATGTAGTAAGCTGAATGTCACAGAGAAATATCCCCCTCTGTTATCATGTTCAATTTAGGCTGATTCAACAAGCATTGAGAAGTGGATCGATGGCGTGAAAGACTTCTTAATGAAACAGCAGGCTGCCCAAGGAGATGACACAGATCTACAGAGGCAGTTGGACCAGTGCTCTGTGAGTTCTGCTGATCTGGGGAACTTGTCATAAATAACATTTTCTATTTTTTTTAATGTGATTTGCTGCTATTATTAAAATTGTGAGAATATAACATAGCATTAAATCTAGATAAAATATCTTTCATCTTAAAGCTTTTATGACTTTATAGCTAAGAAAAGAATGACAGAGTCTTCGTGTTTTTATTTTTGGCCATGGTGATAGATTTCTGAGAGGTTATAGAATAGAGAACAAGAACAATTTTAGTTCATTAGGAGTCACTGCATATTGCTTTTCTTGTGCCACATGGTGAGGATTTAAGAAAAACATATTTAACAAATGAATTTGCTAGTAATATAGTGCATACAGTTTATATTTGGTGAAATCATCAGGCTTCTCTAGATTAATTAAAAGACTATTCCCTACTGAGAGTCAAGTATTTCCAATCTAATTTGGCAGATGGCTGTATCAAGCACCCATGTGAAATGAATTTATTAAGGCACAATATTTCTTAAGTAGTTAAAAGTACTGACTCTTAAGCAGTCTGCTTCTATAGTATTTATGGGGAGATAAGCAGACAGATGATCATTATGGCATCCACTTGTATAGTAATGAATTCAACATGGCATCTTTTCTGTGTTTAGGCATTTGTTAATGAAATAGAAACAATTGAATCATCTCTGAAAAACATGAAGGAAATAGAAACTAATCTTCGAAGTGGTCCAGTTGCTGGAATAAAAACTTGGGTGCAGACAAGGCTAGGTGACTATCAAACCCAACTGGAGAAACTTAGCAAGGAGGTGAGTTTTTTAACATTACTATATATGGTTTTCAAAAGATGTAGACTGTAGCTTCTCTCAACTGACTAAATTTATTATGACCCATCCAGTTTGCAAAACAATGGTCTAGAATAACTCCAGCATGGGTAGTGAGTTGGGGCAAAAAAAGGCATCATTTTTAAATTAAGAGAGGATACTGCTTGTCCAGTTTGGCTCAGGGCTTACCCATTCTTTTCTGAAATCTGGTTTGACAAACATTTATGACATTTGCTTTACCCATAAAACACTTGAGTGTGACCATTTATTTTCTTAGCAAATATTTCTTAATCAGTTGCCATGTGCCAAGCATCATTCTAGGCACTGGAGGTACAGCATTGAACAAGGAAGAAGAAACTCCTCTTTAGGAGCTTACATTCTAGTGAAGCAGATGGATAACAGATAATATGGAGGAATGGCAAGAAGTTAGGGCTAGGTGGGTTATTTCAAATAGGATGTTCAGGGAAAGGCTTTCTGAGATGAGGGCGTTTGAATAGAGAACTGAGTAAAGTAAGAGACGAGCCTTGTAAGGTTCAGATAAGAACATTTAGGCATAAAGAATAGCAAATTTTAAAACTTTGTGGTAGGAGTGAACTTGGTCTGTTTAATAAAGAATGAAAGCAGTGTAACTGGAAAAGAGCAGAGAGGAGTTAGGGAGTTGGAGAATGGTAATATTTGAGGGTAGAGGTAGGCAGAAGATGGATTAGCTATGGCCTTGGAGGAAAGGACTGGGATTTTATTTTAAGTATAATATTACACAGAAATTAATTTGAAGGTTTTGAACAGAGAAGTGACATGTGATATTACATCTTTTAAGACCACTTTGGCCTTTTGTTTCATTTTTTTTAGCAACAGCGCCTTGCTCTGTCACCCAGGCTGGAGTGCAGTGGCATGATCGTAGCTCACTGCAGCCTTGACCTCCTGGGCTCAAGCAATCTTCCTGCCTCAGCCTCCTGGGTAGCTGGTACTATAGGCGTTTGCCACCATCCCTAGCTAATTTTAGAAATATTTTTGGGCCAGATGCAGTGGCGCATGCCTGTAATCCCAGTACTTTGGGAGGCTGAGGTGGGTGGATTGCCTGAGCTCTGGAGTTTGAGACCAGCCTGGGCAACATGGTGAAACCTTATCTCTATAAAAAATACAAAAATTAGCCAGGCATGGTGATGTGTGCCTATAGTCCCAGCTACTTAGGAGGCTGAGATGGGAGGATGGCTTGAGTCCAGATGGTGGAGGTTGCAGTGAGCTGAGATTGCACCACTGCACTCCAGCCTGGACAAAAGAGCCAGACCCTGTCTTTAAAAAAAAAAAAAACATTGTAGAAATAGGGTTCTGGCTCAATGCTTTGGGAGGCTGAGGCAAGAGGATGGCTTGAGGTCAGCAGTTTGAGACCAGATGCCAGTCTTGTCAGATGCTGCTGACCTTAAGCCATCCTCCGGCCTCAGCCTCCCAAAGCGTTGAGATCACAGCATGGGCCACTGCACTTGGCCTCTCTCTGGCTTTCATGTGAATAGTTTGCTCTGGGAAAGCAAGAATGAAAACAGAAAGAATTCTCATGAGGTTACTGCAGTCTTGGGGAGAGAGGACGGCCTGACGCACTAGGGAGGCTAGAGATGTAGTGATGGAGGGCATGAGAAATATTAGGTTTGAAAATAAAGAAGAGACCGAGGTAAAGAATTGGATGTGAGATAGGAGAAAAAGTGAATGGTCAAGGATGGCTCAGGATTTTTGCACAGCTTCCACTTTGTGTGAATTGTGGTGCCATTTACTGCAATAACGAAGGAGAAGCTTTTGTAGGTGTAGATGAAATGATGGCTTCCATTCTGAAGGGTTAAATTTGATGCTGGAAGCTAAGGAAGAAAGATCAGTAAACGGGAACGTGGGTTCCCAGATGCTGGGTGGAGAAATCTTTTCACAGTGCCTAAAGCTGAGGATTGCAGGGTCCTATCAAAACTGAAAATTCAGCTTTAAATTTGATAAGAAGGAGGCATTTAATAACCTTGAGAAAATAGGGTCAGTGAACTGGTGGGGAAAAAAGTCATAGTGAAGAGTGTTGAGGAGGGCATGGGAACTGAGGAACTGGGGCACCACGCATAACCAACTTTGAGAAATTCCTCTCTTCAGAGGAGCAGAGAAATGGGTGGGTGCTGGGGATGGGAATCCAAAGAGGTGGTTTTGTCATTTTTAATAATAAGAGATATTGCAGATATTTGCATGCCAAATAGAAGGACCTCACCTAGGAAAAAAAATGGTGGTGCAGAAAGAGATTGAGATAGAAGAATTTCTCAAGTGAGTCTGCGATTATGTGAGGATGAGATCCACTATCTAAGTTAAACTGTTGGCTGTGAGATATGGCTTCTTTGTGGTAATGGAAAGGAGGAAATTATATAGGGAAAGTAGAACTAGGAGGTATCCTCTCCCAATTGCTTTGATTTTTGTTAGTGGAATAATAGTGAGGTTTTATGTAGCTGAAATGACCTGACAAAGGAGTGAAAATAGAAGAGTCAATGTGAAATACAGGTGTACTCCACAGTCATGGAGATAGTGTGTATTTCTTAATAAAATGCTTTTGGCTAATATTTGGATCAGAAAAATTTATATTTGCATAACTGAATATTTTGTTTTGTTTTTGTTGTTTTACCCCAACTAACTTATTTTGAACATGTTCACATGTAAAGAAAAGTTAAAAGAATGATAAAAAGGAACAGCTGTATATCCATTTAGAGACTTGCTAATGTTTTACCACATTTGCTTTCTCTCTCCTTCTGCCCTTCTCTTTACACACACACACACACACCTTTTTTTGGTACTTTTGAACAGGAAGTTGAAAATATCATGACGCTTCACCCCTGAATACTCTAACATGATTCTCCAAGTATTAAGGCATCCTTCTGCACAACCACAACACCATGATCACACTTAAGAAACTAATAATGTTACACTATCATCTCTTATCCTACCTAAATTCAGATTTTTCTCGATACACTATAATGTGATGGCATATGCCTTAAGGAACTGGGATTTTTGAGAAAATAAATAGAGAAAGTGGTTTGGAAGTGGCAATGAGGATTGAGGAAGGTAATAAATAGAAGTTTCTATCTTTATCCATCCGTCCATCCATCCATCCATCCATCCATCCATCCATCCATCCATCCATCCATCTACATACATATGACTGCAAAGAATTCATTGTGAATTACTGATTCAAAACATGGAAATAAATATATGGGAAATTTGAAATGTCCTCAGCAAGGAGATAACCACATGTGTGAATAATTATTTAGAACATTTCCAGATGATTGCATTACATTGACTAGCAAAAATGTTGAAGTAGTTTTGGGCAAACATAATTTGGCCAAATTTTCATTTTGCTAAAAAAGACAGGCATATAAAACAAATCAACAAACAAGATAGTCTATATTTCTTCTATTATATTAATGATATCCTGACAAAAGGTACATTTTAATGTCAAAAAATAGAAAGTATATATTCTCAGAATAATTAAAGATCATTTTGAGGGTTTTTTTGTTGTTGGTAAGCTTATGGTTGTGTCTTTATTTTCTTCCTTTCTCTTTGAATCTGTGAAAATTATATAGCTGACTAGTGTTCAAAAAGTACACATGCAGAGAATTTTCTGGAAGTGGGGCCCTGGAATCCCTCTTTCTGTTTCTCTTTGTGTGTGTGTGTGTGCGTGCCTGTATTTTAGTGAAAAGCTCACCCTGACGATCAGCCGGGCCTGGGTGTGGGATTGTGAGTGTTGCTGGTACCAGCTCGTTGGTTACCCTCTGGGGACAGTAGAAGAAAGGCTCTGGTTCGGTCCTGTCTTGTTTTTATGCCTGATATCCTGTTTAGAGGGAGAGACTGGGAAAGCCACCATCTCTTGCTTAACTCTAACTTCTGTGAGAACCATCCAGTTCTTGTGCTGGCATTTGGTTATTGTCAGCCTAGCAGCCAAGCAAGCCCTGGCAGAGTGGCCACTACTGTGGTGTTTAATTTGAGCATCAGGTTGAACCTGCCAAGGAGGGGTTGCACAGCGACTGCAGAACGGTGTCTTCTCTCACAGTAGAAGTCAGTTTGTAGTTATGGGGAGGAGCGCTCTGAAAATATTTCCAGACTTCTCTTAAATTTTTAAGTTACTGAATCAAAATCACACAACTATCTGTTTTTTACTGTAACTTTTTTGTGTCTGCGTGGCATATACAAAAATAGTAGATCTCGAAACCAAAATTGTGTAGAGCAGTGTCTTATGACATCTTTAATAGCAGACTCTTCCTCCCTGTTCTTTAAAAGTGAAATGTTAATGGGAAATTCAGATAAAGAGAAGAAAAAGAACATTTTGGTTGCTTCTAGGTTATTGATTTTTTTTGTTGTTGTCGAGACGGAGTCTCACTCTGTTTCCCAGTAGTGGTGCGATCTCGACTCACTGCAGCCTCTGCCTCCCATGTTCAGCGAATTCTCCCGCCCCCACCTCCCAAATAACTGGGACTATAGGCAGTAGTAATCTACGGAAGTTCAAAACCATTAAGTAGTAGAGAAAACTAAAGGGGAAAGTGAAAGTCTGTTTTATTTTTATTTTTTTGCCATTACGTGCCACCAGGCCTGGCTAATTTTTGTATTTTTAGTAGAGATGGGGTTTTGCCATGTTGGCCAGGCTGATCTCAAACTCCTGACCTCAGGTGATCTGCCCACCTTGGCCTCCTAACATGCTGTGATTACAGGCGTGAGCCACCAAGACTGACCTGCTTCTAGGTTTTTTGTTTTTGCTTTTTTTCATTATAAATAGTGCTACATTAAATTTACCTCATATATGTGCTTTTACTATTACAGATTAGATTCCTACATCTGGGATTACAGTGATACATTTTCAAAATTATAATAGATATTTCAAGATAAGAGTATTATCCAAAATATGGTATAGAATCCCAGTTATAAGATTATTTTCATTATTGCTTATATTCCACAGCCTTAGTATGAAATGTATGAGTTGTTACTTGAATTTTAAAACGTGCAATTCATTGTGGAAGGTTATCACTGTGCCTTTAAGTATTAAGAGCTAAAACTTGACATTGAACGCATTAACATTTGTTTATTTGGGGGAATGGCTTTTCCTTTGTAGATCGCTACTCAAAAAAGTAGGTTGTCTGAAAGTCAAGAAAAAGCTGTGAACCTGAAGAAGGACTTGGCAGAGATGCAGGAATGGATGACCCAGGCCGAGGAAGAATACCTGGAGCGGGATTTTGAGTACAAGTCACCGGAAGAGCTTGAGAGTGCTGTGGAAGAGATGAAGGTGAGGCGAGGCCAACAGTGCCAGCAGGCTTCGTGCCTCCCTCCTCCCCTTAAAACCAGCCCAGCGGGCATCTCTCTAGCTGTAAGGCACTCGATGCACATAGCATCTTTCATAGTTGTTTTTTGAATTAAGAAAACTTAAAAGGGTAGCTGCTATGATTTTAGCAGGGGAAGGAAGCCAGGAGTCCACGTGTTTGGCTTGGCCCATGAGTTGAGTCCATGAGGGCCTGTGAGACAAGCTCTTAAGTTAGACCTTTGGGAGGCTACAGAGAATGACTTAAAAATCTCTGGTAGTGGGTGTGAAGAAGAATGATCACTTTTTTAATTGGGGTAAATATACATAACATTGACCATTTTAATGTTTTTGGTTTTTTTTTGAGAGAGAGTTTCGCTCTTGTTGCCCAGGCTGGAGTGCAATGATGCACTATCAGCTCACTGCAGCCTCTGCCTCCTGGGTTCAAGCAATCCTCCTGCCTTGGCCTCCTAAGTAGTTGGTATTACAGGCTCCTGCCACCACGCCTGGCTAATTTGTGTTTTCAGTAGAGATGGGGTTTTGCTATGTTGGCCAGGCCGGTCTCGAATTCCTGACCTCAGTGATCTGCCCACCTAGGCCTCCCAAAGTGCTGGGATTACAGGTGAGCCACCATACCCGGTGGCTATTTTAATTTCTAAGTGCACAACCCAGTGACATTAATTGCATTCATCACTATCTATTTCCAAAAACTTTTATGAAGAATTGTTTTTTGTAAGGGGAACAAAAGAGACCTCCCAAGTTGTCTGGGGTTTATTCTTATTTTCTTGGGTACTCATCTTCCAGTTAATACATATGGTACATATGAACACAAATGTTCCATTAGAGCAGGTGGGAGTAGCAGTAGGAATGCATCAGGGGAGTTCATATTAGTTGGATTCACTGGGAACATTTCCTGTAAACTTGTACTCCTGTGTCGATAGTGTTGAACGCTCTCTTTTTATATATAATAGAAGAACTGGGCATCGTTCCCAAATTTCTAACACAGCTTCAACTGTCCTTGAGTGTTCAAGCCAAAGGAGATCATGTTTTCAAAGCTTTTTTTTTCCTATAAGCTTAAGCAACATAATGAATGTTTTACCTCAAAGTTAACTTGCCTAGAAGTGTAACTAAAACAAAAATCTCTGTGCAGATTTTTTCAAAAAGGGGATTCGATGACATTCATGCATTATTATACATGAATCAAAGTACATGTGGCAGGAGGCTTGTATGGAAGTTGTATTTTCACTGAAACATCTTTTTGTAGTTAAGCTCTTTTTGAAAGATTTAAAAATACTCAGTCCATAAGGTATTTTTAAATAGGCTCCCATGTTAAGAATTGTGTCATTTATTATCTTTCTTAACACTATGGGCGTTGTAGTTCTGTGGATTTTCAAAGTTGCCATAGATGAGATTTGAGAAAAATGATATTTAACTATTTGGGCAACATTTTACTTATTTTTATTCTTTCAAACAGCCATTAGGACTTACAAAACTGCTACACTTAATTACTTCCTTAGATTATAATCTAATAAAGTTCAAAACCATTAAGTAGTAGAGAAAACTAAAGGGGAAAGTGAAAAAAATGTTGTTTTTTTTTTAATTTTTTTTGCCATTAAATACTTTTTCACCAACCCAATAGGCTGATTTTCCTGAATGTGAGATTGTTTCTCTTGAGCACTGAGAAAGAGCTATTTCTGGATTAGATAATCTCAGTCTAACTTTGTCATTAAAATTCCATTAATTAACAGAAGGGTTCATGTACCTATGTTCTAGTGTTCTAGAATTTTAAAAATAGTATAAATTATTTAGAGAACTTTTAATAGGATACTTCTACCATAGTGTACCTCAATTTTTGTCAAAATTTGTTTATCACAGTATAATCAGCTCAGACCTCCAGTGATCAGTTGAAATTCACTCAGTTAAATTCTGATCTTGAACCCAGACTTTGAAAATACTTCATGTCAGTAAACATAATTTGGGTAACGTATGTTAACACTGCTGTTAGCAAATGAAAACATTTGTGGGGGTTGAGTACATTGGATGCATGAGTGAAATTTTAGAGTTAGAGTTCTTATTTTAAAAACACTCACTGGACTGGGTGCAGTGGCTCATACCTGTAATCCCAGCACTTTGGGAGGTCTAGGTGGGTGGATCACCTGAGGTCAGGAGTTTGAGACCAGCCTGGCCGACATGGTGAAACCCCGTCTCTACTAAAAATACAAAAGTAACTGGGCATAGTGGCACATGCCTGAAATCCCAGCTACTCGGAGGCTGAGGCAGGAGAATTGCTTGAACCAGGAGGCAGAGGTTACAGTGGGTAAGACTCCATCTCACACAAACAAACCCACAAAGAAGCACTCACTGTTAGCTAAATAACATTCCCGTTCAGCAGTTAGAATCATCCAGATGTTTTAACTTTGGTTTAATTCTTGAAATAAAAATTGGTTACTGAGAAAATAAGATATCGTTCAAGTTCATCCATCGTTTCTTGGAACAGAGGGCAAAAGAGGATGTGTTGCAGAAAGAGGTGAGAGTGAAGATTCTCAAGGACAACATCAAGTTATTAGCTGCCAAGGTGCCCTCTGGTGGCCAGGAGTTGACGTCTGAGCTGAATGTTGTGCTGGAGAATTACCAGCTTCTTTGTAATAGAATTCGAGGAAAGTGCCACACTCTAGAGGTATGCTACTTTTATTTTTTTTTCTGTGATGTATTTCTGAGATCCAAACTCTGTAATGTTCTGGCCATTTTCAAATCTTGGAGAAAACTTTTTTATTTCAAATTCTGGATCATAAAGGAAAAATAGTTCTGGGGGAATAGGTTGATAAAAATGAAAGAGGGATTGAAAACAGGAAAACAGAATCTGTCCCTAATTATCAAAAGGTTCTTGGGCAAGTCATTTTATATCTTCAGACTTTTTTTTGCGTGTACAGTCAAGGTTTTCATGTAACAGATGATCTGTGGGGCCGGTTCCAGTCCAAAAATTGCAGAGCACATTGCAAGCATCTCTTTTGTTTTGCCTGGTTGAGTACACGGGGAGGAATTGCTTTCTTTTGAGTGGTGTCTAAAGTACAAGAGTCATCTGAAGGAAAACTAGAACTTAAATATGCTACTATTTTACTGGGCCTTAGATGAAATACCTTTTTTCCCCTCCCTGGCGATGACATGTAAAATATAGATGATTCTATGAAATTTTTAAAAACCAAGATCAAGTTTTTGCTTGTTTGTTTTTATAGTAGTATGACTTTTGTTATTGTTTATTAGAAGATATAAAAAGCCTTTCAATTTACAACAATTTAATTTACATTTAATTCTACATAAAACAATTATTATATTGTGGTAAATCCTGAAATGGTAAAAGTGGCAACTGCAATATTTAACCTAAATATTGATCATTCATTTATTTGTAAATTCATTCATTGCTTATTCGAAACTAATTTTGTGTTATGGTAAGTAATGTATCATTGAGGCTTGTTAGTAAGAAAGATACTTGATTTGGGATCAGTCTGCTTCTTGGGAGTGGTCTTCTTTAAGTCATCTTTTCTTTCCCATAAGAAAAGAGGTCATGCTTGCATCTGAGCAGATTTTTTATTTGTTTTTTGCTTGTAGAAATGGGGAGACTAGAAGGTATTTTTTCTTTTATTTTTACTCAAGGACTGGCAAATTATGGCTGAGGGATTTTTTTTTTTCATTTTGTTTTGTTTTAAGACAGAGTTTTGCTCTGTCACCTGTGCTGGGGTGCCGTGGTGTGATCACAGCTCGCTGTAACCTCAGACTCCTGGGCTCAAGTGACCCTCCTGCCCCTGCTTCCTGAGTTAGCTATGACTACAGGCTTGCAATGTGACAGCAGCTAATTATTTTTATTTATTTATTTTTTTGTAGAGATGGGGGTCTCACTATGTTGCCCAGGCTGGTCTTGAACTCTTGGGCTCAAGCCATCTTTCTGCCTTGGCCTACCAAAGTGCTGGGATTACAGGCATTAGCCACTTCACCTGGACTGGATGAGGGGTTTAAATCTGAGTTGTGGTTTGTTTTTGGATACCTGGTTAATTAAGAATGGTTTATATACTTCTCAAGGGTTGTACAACACACCTCCCACCTCCAAGAAGAATCTGTGATGGGAACAAAATGTGTCCCCCAAAACCTAACATATTTACTGTCTAGCCCTTTGTAGAAAAATGTGCTGCTTCCTGATCTGGTAAGCATACTTCACATGGAGTGTAGACCAGCAGGTGCCTTTACTCATTTCTATAGACCAGTAGATGGCTTCACTCATTCAGTACATCCAAAAGAGGACAAGCTCAGGAGGGATCCAGCTGAGTTCTTTCTCCTAAACTTGCCACTCAAATAAGTTCTTATAATAAGGGATTATGAATTTATAAATGTATCCACCCCTTACACAACCCCCGGGTCCCTGCTCTGGCAACCTTAGAGGGGAATGAGTGATCAAAACCAATACAGTAAGAATAGTGTAACTCCAGTTTTGGTGAAATGCGGCTCTCTTCTTATATACACATGTCTTCATGAATTTAGAAAAACGTTGGGAAGGCTACCCTGCAAACTTTTACATCAATTAGCTCTGAGTTGGAATTGGGTGAGGCCCAGGAGATTTCAATTTTCTATGAAATTATTTTTTAAAAGGTTTACAATCTGGAGCAATTTTTTCTTTCTGTTCAAAAAACAAACTTTTTTTTTTGAAATGGAGTTTCACTCTTGTTTCCCAGCCTGGAGGGCAGTGACGTGGTCTGGACTGACTGCAACCTTCATCTCCTGGGTTCAAGCGATTCTCCTTCCTCAACCTCTTGAGTAACTGGGATTACAGGCACCTGCCACCACACCGGCTAACTTTTGTATTTTTAGTAGAGATGGGGTTTCACCATGTTGACCAGGCTGGTCTTGAACTCCTGACCTCAGGTGATCTGCCTGCCTAAGCCTTCCAAAATGCTGGGATTACAGTTGTAGAGCCACCGCACCTGGCCTCTAAAAAACAAACTAAATAATGTTTCTCTCCTGTTTTTGCTACTAATTATACAGTTGTATTTTTGACATTTAAATCAGATCGTGGAAATTAAGGTAAGGAGTGAGGCAGATTCTTGCCCACTCCTCTTTGCTCCCCACCCCTCACCAATTGGTCTAATATGATTTTTTTTGGATAATTTTATTTTTTTTATTTGAAGTTTCAACTCCATCAGTTTCTGAATTCCTAGATAAACTTACATCCAAATGAAATTCTTGGTGATTAAAGAGAATGTGTAGCACTAGAGCTATCATGTGTGAAATGGCTTTTTGTCTAATTTAAACTTTTCACGCTTTAGGAGGTCTGGTCTTGTTGGATTGAGCTGCTTCACTATTTGGATCTTGAAACCACCTGGTTAAACACTTTGGAAGAGCGGATGAAGAGCACAGAGGTCCTGCCTGAGAAGACGGACGCTGTCAACGAAGCCCTAGAGGTTGGAACCTTTGCTCTCCATAGCATTTCTCTCTGTTGTGATGTGGCCACATGTGTATTAAAATGAGGAACGTGATGTTTATGCGAGCAAAGGCATTTGCTTCTTCAGTCATATTCAGTGTCACTTGCATTTTTCTTCCAGAGCCTGAAGTGGTTATGCATTCACGTGTATTTAGATTATTGGTGACCCACTATGTCAGCCTCAAGATGCGGTTAGCTGTTTGACAGTTGGCACATTTTTGACGTGTTGAAGCACTCTAGTTGTTTTCCAGTTTATGTTACTAGGCCCTGGACAGAGCTCTGCCGGAGATTACTAGGGCAGCTCTTCTCTTGTTTTGTCAATAGGTTGTTTTTATTCACTAAGCACAGCCATGACTGTTTATAGGGGCTTCCTATTACCTTCAGATGTTAGAAGTTAAAAGACAGTGGTTGAGTCATGGGTCTTGTCATAGGAGCTTGTCATCAAGCCTGGACTTTCAACTCCTTGAGGCCAAGAAATGTACCCAATACTGTTATTCTTCAGTTCCCAGCACAGTGTGCAGCACATATTAACTCAATAACCGTTTCTTAAATGAAATACAATGCAAAGAGGGTAGGTTTGCTTAACACACACACAAAAGGGAAGAGGGTAGATATGCTGGACCATGTGGGGAGTGAATGGACAACTGAATTGAAGGTCAGAAAGGGGTAAAATGTGGCACTGACATTCTAGGAGCTGGATGCTGTTCTAGAGAAAAGATGTCACTTCTCAAATATAGCAGAGTGAGAGACAGAGTGAATGAAAACTATGAAAAGCTTAATTTTTTTTCCTAATATGAGAGTGAATACATGTACATTCTAGAAATATGGAAAATAAAGTATAAAGCAAACTCTTAAGAAAACATTTTTAAACAGCTTGTAGATTTCTTCCTAATTATTATCTTTTATGTATGCATGCTAGAAAGTAGTATACTGGATCAAAGGCTTTGGGATCTTTTATTTACTTATTTATTTATTTTTTATTTGAGATGGAATCTCGCTATGTTACCCAGGCTAAAGTGCAGTGGCATGATCTTGGCTCACTGGAACCTCAGCCTCCTGAGTTCAAGCAATTCTTGTGCCTCAGCTTCCTGAGTAGCTGAGAGCACAGGCATGCACCACCACCCCAGCTAATTTTGTATTTTTAGTAGAGGCGGTTTTTTTTCTTTCTTACGAGGTTGGCCAGGCTGGTCTAGAACTCCTGACATCAGGTGATCCACCTGCCTTAGCTTCCCAGAGTGCTAGGGTTATAGGTGTAAGCCATTGTGCTTGGCCAGGCTTCAGGTTCTTAAAGACTTTAGAGCCATATTGGAATCTCAGCTCTTCTTTTGACTATGTGTATGTTGCCAAGTTATTTAACCTTTCTGAGCTTCAGTTTTCCCATCTGTATACTGGGAATGTGATTTAGCCCATGTGGTTAATTAGATTTATGTATATAAAAGGTGTATATATAAAACAGTGCCTCTTATTTTGCATATATTATAGGAAAATGAGTACTTATTTTTATAATATAATTAATAAAAGTTGAGATAATTTTGCTTGTATAGTATTGTTCTCTGCCTTTAAACTCTGTGTCATATCATGAGCATTTCCCCATATAGTTATTAGTTTTTTTCACTTTTTATTATTCATTCATTTATTTATTGTTTAGAGACACAGTTTCACTCTGTTGCCCAGGCTGGAGTGCAATGATATGATCAGAGCTCACTGCAGCCTTGAACACCTGGCCTCAAGTGATTTTCCTGCCTTACCCTCCCATAGTTAAAAATAGTTGATATCATTTTAGTGGAATTATATCATCATATATCACTTGTGCTAATTTCTCAATTTTATGCATTTTTAATGCCTCAATAAATATTTTTGTGAATTAGTAATTTATTTTTGGTCCTGTTCCTTAGGTAGATTTTTAGAAAATGGAATTACTTGTTTAAGAAATAGACGTTTTGGGGATCCTTGATACCTTTGGCCTTAGTAAATGCACTATTTTTTTTTCCATCTCTGGTCCAGTCTCTGGAATCTGTTCTGCGCCACCCAGCAGATAATCGCACTCAGATTCGAGAGCTTGGCCAGACTCTGATTGATGGAGGGATCCTGGATGATATAATCAGTGAGAAACTGGAGGCTTTCAACAGCCGATATGAAGAGCTGAGTCACCTGGTAAGAGTTGGGACATGCATGTGTGTTGATTAGGTGCCGATGAAGTGGAGCTGGCCCTAAGCTCCATATCACAGAGCTTTAATGTTGGAAAAATCTTTAATGTTGGTTAAAGTCGGCAACCAATGCTAACAGGGACATTGAGGGTTTTGAAGTACTCAGGAGGGGGGAATAGATCTAGCACTTTAAGACAGGCAGAGCTTGGTGATTAAAAAAATTATTTTTGAGATTACTTCTACATATTTGTATTATACATTAGGGAAAGAACACTTCTTTTACAGGAAGGTTGGGTATGAATATTAGGTGCTTCCAAACACATATTAAATAATAACTGTTTATGTTTAGTCAATGAATAACATCAAGCTTAATCCAAAAGTTCAGTAAATAGTAGTTTGATATGTATGTATACCTGTAGAATTTCTTTTACACTTTAGAAAAATAAAGACTCTGATGCTTACTATATTGACAGACATTTTTCTTATGTTTTATATTCTTATTGGTAGACACTGATGAGTCCTAAAAATGCTTTAAAATTATAACAAATAACAAATTTTTATCTTCTGTTTAATGCATCTTATGGGAAACTTTACATTTTTGTATTTCACCATTGTATATAGAAAGAAGTAATAATTAGTAATTCAGCTGCATGGTACATAAGATCCTAGTAGGACATTTTCACTGTTATCATTAGTAATCATTATTTATTTATAAGGAAGGCTAAAGTCTTGAACAAAAGCTTTTATAGTGTTTTCTTAGTGGCCAGAACATATATATTCAGCTATTTATATTTGCATTGAACAACTAATGATTCAATTTCTCTTCTGCAGGCAGAGAGCAAGCAGATTTCTTTGGAAAAGCAACTCCAGGTCCTGCGGGAAACTGACCACATCCTTCAAGTCTTACAAGAGAGCTTGGGGGAGCTGGACAAACAGCTCACCACATACCTGACTGACAGGATAGATGCTTTCCAAGTTCCACAGGAAGCTCAGGTGTTGCAGTGAATTTGAAGCCTTTCGAGATGTAAAGAGAGCATATGCAATTGCCTCTTCAACTATAGTAAAACCCCTCCTGCCATCCAAATCTGAGAGTCAATGGGAAAGATTGTCCTTACTTACAGGGCAGCATTTGGGTTTTGAAGTTCTCTTGCTTTCTATGTGAGACTCTGGCAAAAGTTCTATATATTTTATTTTGTTATTTATTTGAGACGGCGTCTCACTCTGTCACCCAGGCTGGAGTGCAGTGGCACGATCTCAGCTCACTGCACCCTCTGCTTCTAGGTTCAAGTGATTCTCCTGCCTTAGCCTCTAGAGTAACTGGGACTATAAGCGTGTACCACCAAGCCTGGCTAATTTTTTGTATTTTTAGTAGAGACATGGGTTTGCCATGTTGGCAAGGCTGGTCTCAAAATCCTGACCTCAGGTGATCTGCCTGCCTCGGTGTCCCAATAATTTTTGTATTTTTAGTAGAGACAGGGTTTCACCATGTTGGCTAGTCTAGTCTCAAACTCCTGACTTCAGGTGATCTGCCTTGCTCTGCCTCCCAAAGTGCTGGGATTGCAGGCATGAGCCATTGTGCCTGAAAAGTCCTCTATATTTTAAATAGTAGTTTTCTTCGCTATGAAGTTGGGATGATTCCTTCCTTGTAAATAAATTGTGAACATTAGAAATGACAATGTGCATGTGCATCACACACAATAGTCATATTATGCAGTGAGCTGTATTATCATACAAAAACTTATTAAATTTTCTATGGAGTTCAACATTATGTAAAATACAACATTATGTACTACACAACAATATAGAACTTTTGTATTGCTTCTTTTTATACTTAAGAAAAAAAGGACATTGTCTCCTCTTTCCAATCTCTTTGTAGAAAATCCAAGCAGAGATCTCAGCCCATGAGCTAACCCTAGAGGAGCTGAGAAGAAATATGCGTTCTCAGCCCCCGACCTCCCCAGAGAGCAGGTCTGCCAGAGGAGGAAGTCAGATGGACGTGCTACAGGTAAAGAGGGCGAGGAGCTTCCTTTTACATTTCAGCATGTTGGGAATTTTTTTTAAAAAGAGAAAGAATTGATTACTTGGGCACCCTTGGTATTCTTTATGATGTAAATCGTGGAATGGGAGTGATGTATTGAAGGTGCATTGCATCCCAGGGCAGCAGAAACAAATTATTGCAAGGGGGGGAAATGTTAAATCTGATTTTTATAGTTGAGTTAAGAAACAAGAGAGTGAGCCATATCTAGAGGTTAGCTTTATATAGTCTTTTTCTTTAATGCAGAGCCTCTGTCAGTATCTTGTGGCTGATCCTGTGGGCAGGCTGAGCGTGAATTGGATACAGCATCATTTAGTTCTTTCATGGTTGATGTGACATTGACTTTCACTCTGAACTTCCGATGAAGGGCATTTTGAGCTGAACTGTCTTTTTGAACATGAAGTTTTATTTCCAGTGAGGCCAGCTTTATCTAAATTTCTTATCCAAATCTGTGACTCCTGAGACTGAAACAGAGTGTTGAGTAACTTTTGACACTGGGCTATGCAGTTCACTTAGGCGATTGGGTAACCTCACCGAGTTCCATTAGGATTTTTGTTATTGTTGTTATATTACTGATTTTTGTGTATGTGTGTGTGTGTGCTTTATGGTACAGATTTTGTGTAGTATGTGTTATGCTCATGATGAGAGAGATAATCATTGTGATAATTGCATATTTTCATTTCTGCAAACAGAGGAAACTCCGAGAAGTGTCCACAAAGTTCCAGCTTTTCCAGAAGCCTGCTAACTTCGAGCAGCGCATGCTGGACTGCAAGCGTGTGCTGGATGGTGTGAAAGCAGAACTTCATGTTCTGGATGTGAAGGATGTAGACCCTGACGTCATACAGACCCACCTGGACAAGTGTATGGTGAGGCTGTAGGGTGATTGACACATCCAGTGGCTTTTTCAGCAGCTGCTATGGCTTAGTCTAGTGCTTACATGCCTAGTGTGTTCAAGGATCACTAGTCTAGAGTGTGCTAAATATAAGGATTGATGATGAAAAATCTGTTAAAAAATAAGAAATGTGATCTTTCCCTCCAAGGAAATTAGAAGAGATAAGAGAGATAGCTAAGGAAACTAGAATAGACATGTATATAACATGATGACAAACAAAAACCAAAATAAAAGAAACACATCTTAATCATAGTGTGAAGTTGGAAGCCTTCAGCAGAATGTGACTAATAAGCAAAGTTTTCAAGGATGATTTTGAGTTAGCTAAAAGAACCATACTTAGAATGGATATCAGATATAGCATAAAAATTCAATTTTCTAGTAAAATAAAAGTTTAAATAGAAATAAAAACCTAAGATAGGAAAGAAGAAATGATATATAAGTTCTTATGTCTTTTGTAGTGTTGAACTTTGTGGTTCAATTGAATAGAAAATTAAAAATAACGTACCTAAGGGGACACAATCTTAGAATTAGTGTTCTGCTTGAGAATCCCAAAACTTAAGCTGAGACAGACTCTTTAGGACAGGAGAAGTACAGGGACAGTTCTTTGTGCCTTTCAAAACAAAGGATAAATTTCAATATATATGTGCATGTATATAAGTATTTATTTCATTATCATGACATAATGGTAATCAGGGCAAGGGCTGTCTTTGACTTCATGGAACACAGTTCAGGGGTCTGTTACGTGACAGTGTTCCATGAGATGTTAAGATGATGATGTATGGTGTCAAGAGAAGCTGTAAAGCTTTTTGGTTTCAAGTAACTAGGATGAAGACAGCTCTGAATTTGACCTATAGAACTCCGATTTATTTTTTCTTCTTTTATATTTAAATTTATTTTATTTTTAATTTTTAAACAATTTTAGATTCAGGAGGTATATGATACATGGATATATTGTATGATGCTGAAGTTTGGGTTTCGACTGAACCCGTCACCCAAATAATAAACATAGTACCCGCTCAGTAGTTTTTCAGCTCTTGCCCCTTTCCTCCTTCCTGCCTTTTGGAGTCCCAGTGTCTTTGGTTTCCATCTTTATGTGCCTGTGTACTGATTGTTTAACTCCCACTTATAAGTGAGAACATGTAGTACTTGATTTTCTGGGTTAATTTACTTAGGATAATGGCCTTGAGCTGCATCCATGCTGCTGCGAAGGACATGATTTCATTTTTTATGTCTGTGTAGTATTCCGTGGTGTATTTATACCACATTTTCTTTATTCATTCCCCCGTTGATGGGCACCTAGTTGATGGCATGTCTTTGCTGTTGTGAGTAGTGGTGTGATCAACATGGGAATGCATGTGTCTTTTTGATAGACCGATTTATTCTCCTTTACAAATATACCTAGTAATGAGATTTCTGGGTTGAATAATAATTCTATGTTTAGTTCTTTGAGATATTTCCAAACTGCTTTCCTCAGGGGCTGAACTGACTTGCAGTCCCACCAACAGTGTATGGTGTTCCCTTTTCTCTGCAGCCCTGCCAGCATCTCTTGTTTACTGACTTTTTGATAATGGCCATTCTGACTGGTGTGAGATGGTATCTTACTGTGGTTTTGATTTGCATCAGAAATATGATTTCTTATAGTTGTATACACCTTGATAATATCAATTTTTAAATATTTATCATATAAGTAATATATGCTCATTGTGGTAGACTTAGTACTTCTGAGAAATAGAAGAGAAAAAAGTAAATATTAATAATTCCAAATCCAACAGACAGCCATAGCTGGTGTTGGCTTTTTTTAAGTCATAACATGTAAGATTTTTTTAAAATGTGATTTTAATTATGGTAAACATTCTGGTTTTAGTCCTAATGTTTTCCCATTTTATGTAGGAAAAATGTTTACAACAAATTATTTCATAAACATTTAAAGCATTTGTCTGAGTTTTTAAAAGAATGAGCATAAACTCTGTTTTCTTGTCATATTTGAAAAAGTGATTTCAAGCTTGATTTTATTTGATTCGACCTTCAGACCAAATCTGAGACAGATCATGGCCTTTGATCTCCATAGTTAGGTCTTGGCTGTCAGTCTGTGCAAACTGTTTCTGAAAGGATGCCAGCTGGCAAATTGTCACCACAGTGTATCATCTGTCTTTTTGTTTGTTTTAAAGAAACTGTATAAAACTTTGAGCGAAGTCAAACTTGAAGTGGAAACTGTAATTAAAACAGGAAGACATATTGTCCAGAAACAGCAAACAGACAACCCAAAAGGGATGGATGAGCAGCTGACTTCCCTGAAGGTCCTTTACAATGACCTGGGCGCACAGGTGAGGAGAGCAGTCCCACAACTCACCCCTCTCTCTCTCTTTCCCTCTGTCTCTCTCTCTCTCTCTCTCTCTCTCTCTCTCTCTCTCTCTCTCTCTTTCTCTCTCTCTCTCTCATGTATTTTCAAATTTCACTTTTTGGAAAATGTGTTTTTGAAATTTATGAGATTCATATGTGTTTTCAATTTATTGTAATAATTTTTGTTATATTTATTTAAATGTATGTGCCAATATTACAGCGATTCATAGTTACATAGAAATTTATTTTTGGTTAGGCAGAGTGGCTCATGCCAACTCTTTGGGAGGCTGAGGTGGGTAATTATTTGAGCCCAGGGGTTTGAGACTGGCCTGGGCAACATGACAAAATCTTGTCTCTACAAAAAAAATACAAATTAAAACCACCACAAACAAACAAATTTCAAAAAAAAGAATTAGCCATGGTGATGTATACCTGTAGTCCTAGCTACCTGGGAGGCTGAGATGGGAGGATTGCTTGAACCTGGGAGGCAGAGGTTGCAGGGAGCTGAGATCACCCCATTGCACTCAGCCTAGGAAACAGAATGAGATGCTGTCTCAAAATTTTATTTTTAATATTTAATTCAGGCTAATATTTATACTTTCAATGGCTATTGATACTCCATAACTTATTCTAAGGAAACTACAAGTAATATATGTTCATTGTGGTAGACTTAGTACTTCAAAGAAATATGAGGGAAAAAATAAATGTTAATAATTCCAAATTTCAATGGATAGCAGTGGCTGATGTTGGCTTTTTTTCTAGTCATAACATTTAAGATTTTTTTAATGTAATTTTAACTGTGATAAAATTCTGTTTTTAGTCCTAATGTTTTCCCATTTTATGTAGGAAAAATGGGAAAATAATAGTCCCTGTAAAAACTCAAGTTATTGGTGCTTAGATTTCTAAATTGAATAGTCTACTGAGAAATGTTAGAACATCAGGGCTCTAGTAAATAACCAGTGGCAAGAAGTTCACATTAATCTACTAGGATTTGAAATCCTGCCAAGAAATGTCTCTAATTTGGGCATTTTAGTGAATCTGTGCAGAAGTTGTTAAGCATTAATTGTGAGTGCCTGAATCTTTGCCCTGAAACCAGGAGAGCAAAGAACGTGTGGAAGTGTAAAACCTTGCTAGATAATATTGAAAAACCATGTTTGATAGTATTTTGAATCCTTCTTCAGTTAGGAAATATTAACTACTTCCTGCTGAGATAATATTGAAGTTTCTACATAAGCCCATAGAAAAATAGCTGAAATTTTGTTTTCAATTGAAATCAGAATGACCAGACCATACTTTTTCTAGGTGATTTTGATCTCACTTCTGCAAGCTTA
Organism: Plecturocebus donacophilus; assembly: GCA_004027715.1. Taxonomy (NCBI): domain Eukaryota; kingdom Metazoa; phylum Chordata; class Mammalia; order Primates; family Pitheciidae; genus Plecturocebus; species Plecturocebus donacophilus. Next base: position 29,698 of record PVKP010002863.1, on the reverse strand, counting down.
GATTGTTGATGTGATGCATCTTGATGTACTGCACATCTGGAACACATACCTTAGAACTTCTTTGTGGAATTATACAGCTGAAGTTATTCATTGAATATTATTATATTTAGTCACTGGGCATTTTATGAATGGAACGGCATTGCTGGTTTTTACAGTAATTCTCCAATTGTGACTATAATTTTAGCATTCATTAATTTTATCATTTAAAGTTTCATTCAATTGAGACTTTACTCTGTGTCAGGAATTACAAGGATACAGTGTGAGGAAAAAAATGATCTCTCTGTCTAATGGAAGTTAGGGTAGTGAAAGAGGAAAACATTGAGTAGTTACATGAAATGATGTCACATTATCAGTCTGAAGAGTTATGAAGGAATGTACATGGTTTTTTAAGAATATAGGTAAAGGGGGATTTTGCCCAGTCTTGGGTTAGGAAGGCTTCCCTTAGGAGGTGATGCATAAGCTGAGATCTGAAGTATGGGTAGGAGTCACCTGGGTGAAACTAGAGACTGATAAAACAGTATAGTTAAAGGATCTATGGCAGGGGGCAGTGTGGTACATTTGTGTGGCTAGAGCAGAGAGAGCCAGTGTGGGGAACATGGTGCTAGGGAGATAGGATGAGATGAAATCCTGCCAATGTCACAGAGTTTGTGTTACGGATTTCAATCTGTGTCTTCAGCAGTTATTGCAGTATTTTAGTGGGGAAATCACATACTCAGATATGTCTTTTAAAGGATTACTCACTGCAGTTTGGAAGGGGAATTGGAGAGAGGCTGGAGTAGATGTGAGGAGACTAGTTAGGAAGTAATTGTACTCTTGGCAAGAGATGGTCATACCTTGAACTAGGATGGACAGTGAAGACAGAGTGAGTGAATTGATGTCAGACGTATGTAGGAAGTGAAATCAATAGGACTTGGTGCAGAAAGAGAGATGAAGGATGACTGCTGGGTTTCTGGCTTGATGATGTGGAGGTGTGGTTGTTGAGATGGGGTGCTATAAGAAAAGATAGGCTGGGCACTGTGCCTCATGCCTATAATTCCAGCTCTTTGGGAGGCTGAAGTAGGCAGATCACAAGGTCAAGAGATCAAGACTATCCTAGCCAACATGGTGAAACCCTGTCTCTACTAAAAATACAAAAATTAACTGAATGTGGTGGTGTACATCTGTAGTCCCAGCTACTCAGGAGGCTGAGGCAGGTGAATCGCTTGAACTTGGGATATAGAGATTGCAGTGAGCTGAGATTGTGCCACTGCACTCCAGCTTGGCGGTGGCTCATGCCTGCAATCCTAGCACTTTCAGAGGCTGAGGCTGTGGATCACCTAAGGTCAAGAGTTCGAGACCACTCTGGCCAACATGGCAAAAACCGGTCTTTACTAAAAATACACACACAAAAAAAAATTAGCTGTGTGTGGTGGCATGTGCCTGTAATCTCAGCTACTTAGGAAGCTGAGGCAGGAGAACTGCTTAGAGGCGGAGGTTGCAGTGTGTCAAGATTGCGCTGCTGCACTCCAACCTGGGCAATAAGAGTGAAAACTTCTCAAAAAAAAAAAAAAAGGTAGAGGCATGCAGAAATCATATGTATGTATAGGTAATTGACATTTTAAATACCTTTAAAAATCATATGTATGTATGTATAAAATTGACATTTTAAATACCTTTGAGAATGTTAATTGGAAATGTCGAGTACTTACATGATCAAACATTCAGGTCTGTAGAGTGTATCTGGCCTGAACAGGTGGATTTTATGACTCATGTGCATAGAGGTGGAAATTAAAGTAATCAAGGATGATAGATTGTCTAAGAACAGGGAATAGTGAAAGAAGAGGTCCCTAGACCAAGTCTTAAGAATTACACCATTTAGTAAGAAATCTGAGGAAGATAAACTTGCAAAAGAAACTAATGGGAAGTGGTAGGTACACATGCAAGTGCAAGGTCTGGGAAGCCAGAGGAAGATGGTGTTTCAAGAATAAGTGTAGTTACATGTTTTGGATATTATTGAAAGTTAAATATGATGTTCACTTAAACATATCCATTAGATCAGTTGCCATTGGGGTCATTCTTGAACTTGGCAAGGGCAATGTCCTGGGAGTGATGGTGGTAGAAGCCAGAATGGCATGACTCAACCCAAAGACTGTACCACCTTGGCCTTGGCCTTAACTTCTTTAAGTTTCATTTTCGTTATCCATAAAGTAGAAAGAGGCTTTGTGAATTTTATTGCATACGTGTGTGTGATTCCTTAGCACCACACAGAAACTGTATTAAGAGCTTGGTACATGTTAGTTAAATTCATTTGCATTCTGTCAATAACAATAAGAGCAAAATAATATAAGGTTTAGGTTGCATAGTCATGTACTATAAGTTAATGTGGTTAATTTTAAAACATTTAATTGTGAAATGGTGCTATTTTCCCCTCAAATTGCTATAATATAGTATTTTTTAAAACAGAATCCTTCATGGAGAGGATTCTAAGATGTCTTCTGTTCAAAATTAAAATAGATACTATTTAGTGATTTTTAACTTTATTTCAGCCATTTTTATGTACATTTTTCTCAATTAATACTTATAACAATCTTTTTTTTTTTTTTTTTTTGAGACGGAGTCTCGCTCTGTCGCCAGGCTGGAGTGCAGTGACGCGATCCCGGCTCACTGCAACTTCCGTTTTTCCGGTTTCAAGCAATTCTCCTGCCTCAGCCTCCCGAGTAGCTGGGACTACAGGCACGCACCACCACGTCCGGCTAATTTTTTGTACTTTAGTAGAGACGGGGTTTCACC
>PVKP010002863.1:0-26829 GCA_004027715.1 Plecturocebus donacophilus | reverse complement strand
CTATAACAATCTTTAAAAAAAATTTTTTGAGACAAGGTCTTGCTCTGTTGCCCAGGCTGGAGTGCGGTGGCAGGATCATGGTTCACTGCAGCCCCAGCCTCCAGGGCTCAAGCGTTTCTCCCACCTCAGCCTCCTGAGTAGCTGGAACTACAAGCACGCACCACCACGCTGGCTAATTTTTGCAGTTTTTGTAGAGGTGAGGTCTTGCCATGTTTCCCAGGCTGATCTCAAACTCTTGGACTCAAGAGATTTGCTTACCTTGGCCTTCCACTGTGCTGGGATTATAGGCATGAGCCATTGCGCCTAGCTGCATACCAATCTTTTGAGGGCTACACCTCTACCAGAGTCACTTAGGAAATTAATGGTAGAGCTAAGATGAAAACCCAGGATTGCCTGGCATTTAACCACTACAGTATATTGCCTCTTTGCAGAAATGCAAGCTTAGAAGGATTCTAAGGTGCTACAGACAAAGGTTATGTATGTCTTGGGGGTGAAATATGAATCAGTTTGGATCTTTAGTTAACATTCTGATTCATTCCCATCTATGTTCATTCCCATCTCAGTCTCATTCTCTCCCTGTCTCTCTCTCCTTCTCAGGTGACAGAAGGAAAACAGGATCTGGAAAGAGCCTCACAGTTGGCCCGGAAAATGAAGAAAGAGACTGCATCTCTCTCTGAATGGCTTTCTGCTACTGAAACTGAATTGGTACAGAAGTCCACTTCAGAAGGTCTGCTTGGTGACTTGGATACAGAAATTTCCTGGGCTAAAGTAAGTTGTAGTTCAGATGAAACACCAGCATGACGCCAGTGTAGCGTGGCATTTGTTCTGGGCGATCTGGGTGGATACCATGTCCCTCCATTTCATATTAAATCTAGCCTTTTCTTTTTTGCATTGTTTTTCCACTTCTCTGTCCTAAGAAAAAATATTTTTAAAACAATGATTGTATTTTATTTTCTTTGTAATTTCTACTTTTAGATTAAGGGGTACATGTATTGATTTGTTACATGGATATATTGTGTGATGCTGAGGTTTGGGGTATGAATGATCCCATTACCCACGTAGGGAGCAGAGTAGCCAATAGGTAGTTTTCCAGCTCATGCCTCCCTCTGTTTCTCACCCCTTTACTGGTCCCTAATGTCTACGTTCCCATCTTTATGGCCATACGTACCCAATGTTTAGCTCCCACTTGCAAGTGAGGACATGTGATGTTTGGGTTCCCATTTCTCCATTAAGTCACTTAGGATAATGGCCTCCAGCTGCATCCATGTTGCTGTAGAGGACATGATGTCATTCTTTTTCATGACTGTGTAGTATTCCATAGTGTATATATACCACATTTTCTTTATCCAATCCATGATTGATAGGAACTTAGGTTGATGACGTGCCTTTGCTGCTGTGAATAGTGTTGATGAACGTATGAGTCCCTGTGTCTTTCTGGTAGAACAGTTTATTTTCCTTTGCATATATACCTAGTAATTGGATTTCTGAGTCAAATGATAATTCTATTTTAAGTGCTTTGAGAAATTTCTAAACTGCTTTCCAGAGAGGCTGAACTAATTTACGTTCCCAGCAACGGTGTAAAAGTGTTCCTTTTTCTCTGCAATCTTACACAACATCTGTTATTTTTTGACTTTTGAATAATAGCCATTCTGAATGGTGTGAGATGGTATCTCATTGTGGTTTCAATTTGCATTTCTCTAATGTTAGTGATGGTGAGCATTTTTTCATGTGTAGTTGGCTGCTGATATGTCTTTTGTGAAATGTCTGTTCATTTTCTTTGCCCACTTTCAACGGTGTTATTTGTAAAATAGCTCTTTTATATTAAGATATTTTTATCTTGATTCCAAAAGCATTATATTCATGGATCATCAAGACTTTTATAGATATTATGTTTATATAGTACTTAAAAGCATAATTCACCACCTTCAAAATCTGACACGATATTTACAGAGTATTTACAAGGAAATTGCACTGAGTTTAATTCTTTTTAAAAACATTTTAAAACCAATAACTAAACTTTCTATTGCAAACTAACAGATGTAAAGATCATAAGAACAGAATTGTAAAAAATCAATACAATCAAATCAATCACAGAGATTACAAAGTTGATTTGCCAGTTCTGTCTTCTGCAGTAGACAATTGAATGGAACATGAGTGGTTCTTTTAACAAGGCATTCTGTTTTCCTAAATCTATTTCCTGAGAAAGAAGCAAGTATACTAGAGGGAAGTGCTGAATAGAAATGATCAATACTGTGACTGATGTTTATATAAAGGCACAAGTATCAATTTGACTCCCTCTACAGCTCTACAGATGTTTGCAGTGGGCCTTGAGGAGAAGGTGCTGAGAGGTTGTGGGGCAACACAACTCCTGCTTACTTTGAATGCTCTGTGGAGATGACAGCTGGGAGAAAGTCAAGATAGTAGACACTGGAAAGACTATTCTCAGTTTAGAGAAAAGCTCATGAAAAGTGTGATCATGCCATGAGCTGTGTGTGTGTAAAGGAAGTGAAGAAAAAAATGTATGAGGGAAATGAACATTCCAAGTCGTTGGCGTATTGTGGATAAATGTAAAACAAAGATGCCAAACTTTATTTTTGTTAAATTTAAGTTTTTCAAGGAAATATTATCTTCCTCATGCAGTATACTTTGAAAACCATTACTTTCTTATTAGTAACATAAATAATAGAAGCTGGTTGAATGAAATTCACGTAGTGTAATAAAAAACAGGAGTAAAAATCATCTGTAACCAAACAATACTGTTGTTCTTTTTATTTTTTGGGAACATATAGATGTGCACAGGCAAAAGTGTATATTTTAAATAAATTTTGTTATGACTAGTATTTATTGACCTTGTAAAAACTTATATCTTTAGCATTTTTCTTTAGCTATACTTGTTTTTGTATAGCATATTAAAGCTATACATTCTTATTTTATATTTTATTCTCTCATTTCTCTATTCATTTCCATTTAAATTGTTACCATTTATCACTATTATAGATAGTATATTCTATATATGGTTTAGTATATTCATCATACTAAATGAATATATTAAACCATATCATACATTCATAATAATTTCCTGAGGATAAATTCTTAGCCCTAAAATTATTGGTCAAGAGATAAAGATATATCCATTTTAAGCCTTATACATATTATACAATTGTCCTTCAGAAATGGTGCACCCACCACCTGTGAATGAGAATTTCTACTTGACATCATGTTTTGATTTTTTAATTAGAATAGTTTTCACAAGTTTATAGGTCTTCTATAGCGCTTTTAAAAATACTGCTTTTTCCGCTAATTCTGATCAGTTTTATCACCAAATTGGCCTTTAACTTGGAGCTTTGTATCTGTTCTGATTACCAGTGCTTAGTGTGTTGTGTATGACTGCAATTTTTTAAATATTACTGTGGCTTCCTTTATTAAGTTTTTTTTGAAACATCATAAACCCTTCTGTACATTTCTTAATGAATAAAATCCATCCTTTTCTTCATTATTTCTACCTTTAGTGCTTAGAAAGCCCGATTCTATTCCAGGTTCATTTGATTATTTACTTATTTTTTTCTACTGACTCTTTTTAAAAAAATTATTATAGTTTAAGTTCTGGGATACATGTGCAGAACATGCAGGTTTGTTACATAGGTATACATGTGCCATGGTGGTTTGCTGCACCCATCAACCCATCATCTGCATTAGGTATTTCTCTTAATGCTATTCCTCCCCTAACCCCCAACCCCCCAACAGGCTCCAGTGTGTGACGTTCGCCTCCCGGTGTCCATGTGTTCTCATCGTTTAACTCCTACTTATGAGTGAGAACATGTGGTGTTCGGTTTTCTGTCCCTGTGTTAGTTTGCTGAGAATGATGGTTTCCAGCTTCATCCATGTCCCTGCAAAGGACATGAACTCATCCCTTTTTATGGCTGCATAGTATTCCATGGTATATATGTACCACATTTTCTTTATCCAGTCTATCCTTGATGGGCATTTGGGTTGATTCCAAGTCTTTGCTATTGTGAACAGTGCTGCAATAAACATATGCATCATGTGTCCTTATAGTAGAATGATTTATTGGTATTTCTGGTTCTAGATCCTTGAGGAACTGCCACAGTGTTTTCCACAATGGTTGAACTAATTTGCACTCCTACTAACAGTATGAAAGTGTTCCTATTTCTCCATATCCTCTCTAGCATCTGTTTCCTGACTTTTTAATGATTGCCATTCTAACTGGTGTGAGATGGTTTTTCATTGTGGTTTTGATTTGCAATTCTCTAATGAACAGTGATGATGAGCCTTTTTTTGTATGTTTGTGGCCACATAAATGTCTTCTTTTGAAAAGTATCTGTCCACATCCTTTGCCCACTTTTTGATGGGTTCATTTGTTTTTTTTTCTTGTAAATTTAAGTTCCATGTAAATTCTATTAGCCCTTTCTTTGTCAGATGGATAGTTTGCAAAATGTTTCTCCCGTTATGTAGGTTGCCTGTTCACTATCATGATAGTTTCTTAGGGTTTTCTAAATAAACAATTATGTCATCTGCCAACAGAGATAATTTGACTTCCTCTCTTCTTCTTTGAATCTCCTTTATTTCTTTCTCTTGCCTTATTGCCCTGGCCTGAACTTCCAATACTATGTTGAACAGGAGTGGTGAGAGAGGGCATCCTTGTCTTGTGCCGATTTTCAAAGGGAATGCTTCCAGTTTTTGCCCATTCAGTGTGATATTGGCTGTGGGTTTGTCATAAATAGCTCTTGTTATTTTGAGATTCATTCCATCAATACCTAGTTTATTGAGTGTTTTTAGCATGAAGGGATGTTGAGTTTTATTGAAGGCCTTTTCTGCATCTATTGAGATAATCATGTGATTTGTGGTTTTTGACATTGTTTCTGTTTATATGATGGATTTTGTTTATTGATTTGCATATGTTGAACCAGCCTTGAATCCCAGGGATGAAGCTGACTTGATTATAGTGGATAAGGTTTTTGATGTGCTGCTGGATTCTGTTTGCCAGTATTTTATTGACAATTTTCACATTGATGTTCATCAAGGATGTTAACCTGAAATTTTCTTTTTTTGTTGTGTCTCTGCCAGGTTTTTATATCCAGATGCTGCTGGCCTGATACAACGAGTTAGGGAGGAGTCCTTCTTTTTGTATTGTTTGGAATAGTTTCAGAAGGAATGGTGCTAGCTCTACTTTGTACCTCTGGTAGAATTCAGCTGTGAATCTTGGATTTTTTTGGTTGGAAAGCTATTAATTACTCCCTCAATTTCAGAACTTGTTGTTGGTCTGTTCAGGGATTTGACTTCTTCCTGGTTTAGTCTTGGGAGGGTGGATGTGTCCAGGAATTTATCTATTTTTTCTAGAGTTTCTAGTTTATTTGTATAGAGGTGTTTCTAGTCTTCTCTGATGGTATTTTGTATTTCTGTGGGATCAGTGGTGATATCTCCTTTATGACGTTTTATTGTGTCTATTTGATTCTTCTCTCTTTTCTTCTTTATTAGTCTGGCTAGCAGTCTATCTATTTTATTAATCTTTTTAAAAAACCAGCTCCTGGATTCATTGATTTTTTTGAAGGGGTTTTCACGTCTCTATGTCCTTCAGTTCTGCTCTCCTCTTAGTTATTTCTTGTCTTCTGCTGGCTTTTGAATTTGCTTGCTCTTGCTTCTCTAGTTCTTTTAATTGTGATGTTAGGGTATTGATTTTAGATCTTTCCCACTTCCTCATGTGGGCATTTAGTGCTATAAATTTCCCTCTAAAGTCTGATTTAGCTTTGCCCCAGAGATTCTGGTATGTTGTATCTTTGTTCTCATTAGTTTCAAATAACTTATTTATTTCTGCCTTAATTTCATTATTTATCCAGTAGTCATTCAGGAGTAGGTTGTTCAGTTTCCATGTAGTTGTGTGGTTTTGAGTGAGCTTCTCACTCCTAGATTCTAATTTGATTGCACTGTCATCTCAGAGACTGTTTGTTATGATTTCCGTTCTTTTGCATTTGCTGAGGAGTGTTTTACTTCCAATTACATAGTCAATTTTAGAATAAGTCCTATGTGGTGCTGAGAAGAATGTGTATTCTGTTGATTTGGGCTGGAGAGTTCTGTGGATGTCTGTTAGGTCTCCTTGATCCAGAGATGAGTTCAAGTCCTAAATATCCTTGTTAATTTTCTGTCTCGCTGATCTGTCTAATATTGACAGTGGGGTGTTAAAGTCTCCTACTATTATTGTGTGTGAGAGTCTAAGTCTCTTTCTAGGTCTCTAAGAACTTGCTTTATGAATCTGAGTGCTCCTATATTGGGTGTGTATATATTTAGGATAGTTAGCTCTTCTTGTTTCTTGGATCCCTTTACCATTATGTAATGCCCTTCTTTGTCTCTTTTGATCTTTGTTGGTTTAAAGTTTGTTTTATCAGAGACTAGGATTATAACCTCTGCTTTTTTTTTGCTTTCCATTTGCTTGGTAAATATTCCTCCATCACTTTGTTTTGAGCCTGTGTATGTCTTTGAACATAACAATGGTCTCCTGAATACAGCACACCTATGGATCTTGACTCTATCCAATCTGCCAATCTGGGTCTTTTAATTAGGGCATTTAGTCCATTTACATTTATGGTTAATATTGTTATATGTGAATTTGATCCTGTCATTATGGTGCTAGCTAGTTATTTTGCACATTAGTTGATGCAGTTTCTTCATAGTGTCAATGCTCTTTACATTTTAGTATGTTTTTGCAGTGTCTCGTATTGGTTTTTCCTTTCCGTATTTAGTGCTTTTTTCAGGAGCTCTTGTAAGACAGGCCTGGTGGTGACAAGATCCCTTAGCATTTGCTTTTCTGTAAAGGATTTTATTTCTCCTCTTATGAGGCTTAATTTGGCTGGATATGAAATTCTGGGTTGAAAATTCTTTTCTTTAAGAATGTTGAGTGTTGGAGCCACTCTCTTCTGGCTTGTAGGGTTTCTGCCAAGAGATCTGTTGTTACTCTGATGGGCTTCCCTTTGTGGGTAACCTGACCTTTCTCTCTTCCTGCCCTTAACATTTTTTCCTTCATTTCAGCCTTGGTCAATCTGAAGATTATGTGTCTTGGGATTGCTTTTTTCAAGGAGTATCTTTGTGGTGTTCTCTGTATTTCCTGAATTTGAATGCTGGCCTCTCTTGCTAAGTTGGGGAAGTTCTCCTGGATAATATCCTGAAGCGTGTTCCAGCTTGGTTCCATTCTCTTTGTCACTTTCAGGTACACCAATCAAATATAGGTTTCTTCTTTTCACATAGTCCCTTATTTCTTGGAGGCTTTGCTCATTCCTTCTCATTCTTTTTCCTATAATCTTGTTTTCACAATTTATTTCATTAAGTTTATCTTCTATCTCTGATATTCTTTCTTCTGCTTGATCAATTCGGCTATTTAAACTTGTGTATGCTTCGTGAAGTTCTCGTGCTGTATTTTTTAGCTCAATCAGGTCATTCTTCTCTAAATTGTTTATTCTAGTTAACAGTTCCTGCATCCTTTTATCAAGGTTCTTAGCTTCCTTGCATTGGGTTAGAACATGTTCCTTTAGCTCAGAGGGGTTTGTTATCATCCACCTTCTGAAGCCTACTTCTGTCAATTTGTCAATCTCATTCTCCATTCAGTTTTGTTTGCTTGTTGGCCAATAGTTGTGATCTTTGGAGGAGAAGAGGCATTCTGGGTTTTGGAATTTTCAGCCTTTTTGAACTGGTTTTTCCTCATCTTCGTGGATTTATCTACCTTTGATCTTTGATGTTGGTGACCTTTCGATGGGGTTTTTGTGTGGGTGTCCTTTTTGTTGATTTGATGTTATTGTTTTCTGTTTGTTAGTTTTCCTTCTAACAGTCAGGCCCATCTTCTGCAGGTCTGCTGGAATTTGCTGGAGGTCCAATCCAGACCCTGTTTGTCTGGATATCACCAGCAGAGATTGTATAACAGCAAAGATTGCTGCCTGCAACTTCCTCTGGAAGCTTCATCCTGGAGGGGTACCCATCAGATGCCAGTCAGAGCTCTTCTGTGTGAGGTGTCTGTCGACCTCTGCTAGGAGATGTCTCCCAGTCAGGAGGCACAGGGGTAAGGGACCCATTTGAGGAGGCAGTCTGTCCCTTAGCAGAGCTCGAGCATTGTGCTGGTAGATATGCTGCTCTCTTAAGAGCTGGCAGGAAGGAATGTTTAAGTCTCCTGAAGCTGTGCCCACAGCCACCCCTTCCTTCAGTGCTCTGTTCCAGGGAGATGGGAGTTTTATCTATAAGCTCCTGACTCGGGCTTCTGCCTTTCTTTCAGAGACGCCCTGCCTAGAGAGGAAAACTCTAGATAGGCTGTCTGGTTACAGTGGCTTTGCTGAACTGTGATGGGTTCTGCTCAGTTCAAACTTCCAGGTGACTTTGTTTACACTGTGAGGGGAAAACCACCTACCTACTCAAGCTTCAGTAATGGCCGATTCCCTTTTCCCCACCAAGCTCAAGCATCTCTATTCAACTTCGGGCTGCTGTGCTGGCAGTGAGGATTTCACGCCAGTGGATCTTAGCTTGCTGGGCTTTGGGCGGGGGTGGGATCCGCTGACCAAGACCACTTGGCTTCTTGGCTTCAACCTCCTTTCCAGGGGAGAGAACGGTTCTGTCTCGCTGGCATTCCATATGCCACTGGAATATATTTAAAAAACTCCTGCAGCTAGCTCAGTGTCTGCTCAAACAGCCGCCCAGTTTTGTGCTTAAAACCCAGAGCCCTGGTGGTGTAGGCACCTGAGGGAATCTCCTGGTCTGCGAGTTGCAAAGACAATGGGAAAAGCATAGTATGTGGGCTAGATAGCACTATCCTTCTTGGCACAGTTCCTCAAGGCTTCCCTTTGCTAGGGGAGGGAGTTCCCCAACCCCTTACACTTTCCGGTTAGGCAATGCCCCACCCTGCTTCCACTTGCCTTCCATGAGCTGCACCCACCGTCTAACCAGTCCCAGTGAGATGCGCCAGGTACCTCAGTTGGGAATGCAGAAATCACCCACCTTCTGCGTTGGTCTTGCTAAGAGCTGCAGACTGGAGCTATTTCTATTCAGCCATCTTGCCAACCACCTCCTCTACTAGCTCTTTTATAATGTTATCTTTTTACCTTTAATGCATTAATCCTTCTGGAATTTATTTTGGTGTATTTCATGAGATAAGGCTCTAACTTTCTTTCCAATAGGTTAACCAATTATCTCAGCACTATTGGTTGAGTATTTAACCTTGTTTCCACTGATTTGACATGCCAAGTTTATATATACTTATTTGCCTGTTGCCTTTCATTGTTTTCTGCTCCACTGATCTCACCTTGTGAAATGTACCAGTTCTTAGACTGTTTAGCCATGTTTTATAATATATTTTAACTGCAGTTAATGGATTCCCTCTGTTTATGCTTCATTTTTGGTATATATATCTTAAATGAACTTTAGAATTACTATTCTCAAATTTTTAAATTCTGTTGGAAATTTTGATTTGAATTGCCTTAATTCATAGATTTGTTTAGAGCAGAATTGAAATCTTTGTTATATTATATCTTTTTGGTGGCAGATATGTCTCATTTTTCTCCCAGATTCTTTCACTTTCCTACAAAATGATTTGATTTTGTTCTTTATAAACATTATTCATATATGTAAAGGAGTTTATTCCTATATGTTTACTTTTATTGCTATGTGAAAATATACTTTTCCTTTTTTTTACAGAGTGCTTATAGTTGGTACATAGGTATTATTGATTTTGCATATTTAATTTTGAAACATCTATCTTGTGTACTCATGTATTCAACTGGTTTTTCAGCTTTCTTAGGTAAAGACTGAAAGCAATGAAAAATTTGTTTCTTTTGGAACAATATGCTCTTAAGTTTCCATTTAATCTTATTTTAGAATTGAAATAATGAAGATGATATATACAAGTCACAAAGTCATAGCACACTGTCTTCATTAGAGTAAATCAAATGAAACATCAGTAAATGTTAATAATGTAACAGCCATCTTTTTATCATTGTCTTTTCAGATTTAAGGAACATGTAGATTTCACAACATTTTAATGTATTTGTACTTAAAGATTATGTGAAATTATTTTCAATGCAAAGCTTAAAATATATTTTGATTTTTGAATACAATTTTTATTCAATAACTTAAATACACTATTTTCAATGTAGTCATTTTTACTATAAAAGTGTGTGTACTATTTAGATATAATTACTTGTAGTTCATTATTTTTTATAGTTCTTAAATGCTATTCTAGTCAATCAGTACATACCCACTGAAGGAATGAAAGATTCTTATTAATAATTGCTGAGAGCATGGCTATTGCATGTCTTTTATTCCCCCCACCTCCTGCAGCTAGAGAAGAACATTGGAAAGTAGTATTTTAGTTCCTTCATAAATATACCAGTAATTGAGATGGCCAAGTGAGTGTTTAAACCTGGACTCACTTGTGAATTTGTAATGGGTATGCTTTCCAAGATGTGATTTAATGTTAAAATGTAAACTCAAGCTCCTTAAAATGATTGGTTTAAATGTTGGTTTTAAAAAGGGTCAATAATAGTAGCAGTAGGGTAGATACATGCATATTGCTTTTTTGATTGAAAGAGCTTTGTAGTTTTAATTGTGGAACTCATGCTCTCTCTATAATTCTGTGACTATACACTTTGCCTAGTTAAACTTATTAATGTGCCAATCACATTATCATCGTACCATCCAGAGTATTATCTTTGCAGTTATGACAGTTATAAGATGAAAGCTTAGACTTGCTGTTCTCTTGTGAATTACTTACATGAAATTTTTTTGTGATATTTATTCAACATATTATATGTGAAATCACCCAGCTATAAGATGTTACCTTGCAAGTGCATATAGGACACGTTGATAGTTTCCTCTTGTAATCTCACAGATAAATTCATTGTGAATATTTTTAACTTGTGAGTTCTAGGATCCTTCTGCTTTGCCAGCTTGTAGTTACTGAAAATGAAATTGAGTCTTTCCATTTAGAGTGATGATGAAGATAATTGGTATTTGTATGTAATAAATGGATTTATATTTAAATAAATGAAATAATTGCTTTCCCACAGCTGAATGTGTTACACTCATTGGCATTTGTTGAATTAAACATTTTGGTTTCCATTAGGAACTTAAGAATTCTCATCATGTTAATAAGTTTGAGAGTTTTATAAACTTTGACATTGTAAATGATCTAGGGAGTCATAGACTGCTTTGTATATGTGGCAGAAAAGTTTTTAAAAATTTAAAACGTTTTTTTAAAAGGTTGTATACACTTCTATAATATTCTGAAGGATCAAGTGGGTCTTGGTGTTTTTATTTTCTAGAATGTTCTAAAGGGTCTGGAAAAGAGAAAAGCTGATTTAAATACCATCACAGAGAGTAGTGCTGCCCTGCAAAACTTGATTGAGGGCAGTGAGCCTATTTTAGAAGAGAGACTCTGTGTCCTTAATGCTGGGTGGAGCAGAGTTCGTACCTGGACTGAAGATTGGTGCAATACCTTGATGGTATGTCTCAGGAAAAGTTAATGATGAAATCGTCTCTTCTAGTTCTTTTTAAAATGAATACAATGTTGATTAAATTTCAAATCCTATTTACTGCGTGTTACAGTAATGTTTAATTTCATTAGGCTACATTTTATTTTTTCTTTGAAAAGGTAATAACTAGAAAGAATTTACAATGTTTCTAAAATATTCATGATCTGCGTAGAAAGAGGTACTTTCATTCTTTAGTAAATGCACCTTGTTTCATTTGAGTATCATATTGTATTTAATTTTTATACTATTAGAAGCTATTTCTATGTATAATCTTTATAGTGTATGAGTAATACATACTCCTTAAGGGCACAGGCTCTAGCATCTGGTGGCCTACTTAAAAATTTCCACTAGTTAGAATCCAGATCACTCTTGATATTTTATCATGTCATTTATTAGTTCACATTTTCTTTTTTTTTTTTAAACGTTGATTTCAAGTTTAGGGATAGGTACAAGTGCTGCAAGTGCAGGTTTTCTTTCTTTCTTTTTTTTTTATCATTTATTAATTCACTTTTTTTTTTTTTGTCTGGGTCTCACTCTGTCACCCATACTGGGGTACAGTGGTATGATCATGGCTCACTGCAACTTTGATCTCCCCAGACTCCGGTGATCCTTCTGCCTCAGCCTCCTGAGTAGCTGGGACTACAGGCAGGTGCCACCACACCCGGCTAATTTTTTTTTTTTGTAGAGATGGGGTTTTGCCATGTTGCCCAGGCTGGTATTGAATTCCTGATCTTAAATGATTCTCCCACTTGGACCTTCCAAAGTGCGAGATTACAGGCGTGAGCCACCATACCCAGCCTACGTTTTATGTTTTCAACTATTTTTCATATTATAGATTAAAAATTTATTTCTTTTTAAAAACTTTTACTGTCTAAGCTTTTTCCAGTTTCTTTTATCCCACTAAATATAATTCCTAAATGTTAGTTTCATCATAAGCCTCCTTACCCTTTTTGGTCACATTCTGATTGCTTGCCTTAGATCAACTGCTTTTCCCAGTCATAATCTGCTTAACTCTTGCTTCTGTTTTCAAATCTGTCAAGCGCATTTCATGTCCTGCTTCAGGACATCTTGCTATGGTCTGTGCCAGGTGTCATATTAAGGGCTGGTGATTATGAGGTAAGGACACAGAGGCACCGTCCTTTGAGCTGAGAATGCAGAATCTTTTTCTTTTCACATTTTCATTATTTTTATTATTACTTCCTTGAGTTTTTAAAAAATATGATTGATGAGGGGAAATCAGATCAGTTGTAACATAAGAATGAGGAATAAGAAATGAACTTGCATTGAAATTGAAAAAGAAACTTTCACCTTTTATTTGACTTCAACATTTAATTGTGCTGAGGTCTAAATCAAATAAATTTTAAAAGGTGTTAAGCACCATACATGTGCATTTTTAGGAATGAGATTTATTCACTGAAGCAGAGCTCTGCAGGAAGGTGAAAACTTTTCTTTAAATTCATGATACGGTTTGCTCTTTGGAAGTCTTTTAACTCTCTTTTAAGATTATCATCTTAAATATTTCACATGGGGATGTAAGCATTTTATTAATTCCTTTGTAGAACCACCAGAACCAGCTAGAAATATTTGATGGAAATGTGGCTCACATAAGTACCTGGCTTTACCAAGCTGAAGCTCTGTTGGATGAAATTGAAAAGAAACCAGCAAGTAAAAGGGAAGAAATTGTAAAGGTAGCAAACAGAGGCATCAGTAACACTTTGGGAGTGGAATGTTTTGTTGTCATGTTTTCTCTTGTGGAATGCTCTAAGTTACTTACGCTTTCATTCCTCCCATGCACTAAATTCATTAACATTTATTTCGATGGGAGAAACTGAGACAATAAGAGACAAACTTGGTTAACACTGAAAGACTAGTAAGAGATTTCAGCACAATCAACCGGAGTAAGAGCTATTCTCATAAGATGCCAATGAGTCTCACTTACTTCTGTATTCTCCATTGAGTGCTGCTTACTTCTCTATTCTCCAGTGAGTCTTACTTTTGTACTCTTCAGTGAGTTTATGTGAACAGCTCTTACCTGGTTGATTATGCTGAAATCTCTTACTGGGGATCCCAGATATTTATTTAAATTACCTTTAATTCTGTATAAGCATCACACTCATGTTTGGGTTTGATTTTTCTCATGAGATAATTTTTGTTTTCTTATAATTAGCGTTTAGTATCTGAGCTGGATGATGCCAACCTCCAGGTTGAAAATGTCCGCGATCAAGCTGTTATTTTGATGAATGCCCGTGGAAGCTCAAGCAGGGAGCTTGTCGAACCAAAGTTAGCTGAGCTGAATAGGAACTTTGAAAAGGTGTCTCAACATATCAAAAGTGCCAAAGTGAGTAATTATGTATTTAGAGTAAACCATTTTTTTTCTATGGGCATGTATCTAAGTGGTAGTCATACAGTACATACATCAACCATTTTTATTTTATGATTTTGATTTTATTGTTTTCTCACTCTGTTACCCAGGCTGGAAGGCAGTGGCATGATCTCACTGCGACCTCCGCCTTCTGGGTGCAAGCTATTCTCCTGCCTCAGCCTCCGAAATTGCTGGGATTATGGGTGCCCACCATCACGTCCAGCTAATTTTTGTACTTTCTTAGTAGAAACGGGGTTTCACCATCTTGGCCAGCCTGGTCTTGAGCTCCTGATCTCAAGTAATCCACCCACCTTGGCCTCCCAAAATGCTGGAATTACACTGCACCTGGCCAACAATTTTTAAATTAAAATGATTTTAATTACTTTTTCTTTGAATGAAGCATTTGTCCTTATTTATTTGTGATTGTGCATATGGAGAAGAGAAAACAAGCAATTATTATTGAAGAAAATAACCTATTTGAGAAAAGGTTTCAAAGACTCAATCAAAGTTATGCCTATGAAATGATAAAATGAATTCCCAAGCCAGGGATGAATATTAAATCCATTATTTTATAGTCATACTCTATATATGTGTTCACACTGCACACACCTACAGAACTTGTTGTGTTTTACATGTTGACAAATCTAAAAGTTACAGATAATTTCACAATTTAAACCTAATGTAGGAAAGTACTACTTGATTTTTAATAAATTTTAAAAAGAGCTTTATATATTTGACAGAGAGGGTAACAAATAGGAGCTTTATGAGAGAGTACTAGTTTTCCCACATTTAGGCAACACCAGATGGTACTTGACTGCATTTAGTTTTATTAAAATTGTTTTATTGCATTTTAGTTAAATAAATATAAAGATTTTCTATGTAGATGCTATCTGAAAAGCATTGAGAAATATACACTTGTTTGAAGTTTGTATATGAAAATCCAGGGGGAATTCTACTAAAGAAACTTAACTGGGAGACATTCTGTGAGGTGTCCCTGCCCTGGGGGCTGGGTGGCTGTTCTTCCTTTCTGTGGCCATGGAAAGGATAGTTTCTGGGTTGTGGCCATAGTTTCCTACTATGCTCACATGTGGTTTCTAAATCCACCCCACAACACTCCAGAAAGCCACAATGAATTGCGACACTACCTCACATCCCTGGCTAGAGTCTGAAGAAAATGGGTAATTCAAAGAAGTCTAAATTGGTAAAATCATTGCCATATAAATGAATGACATTAAAGTCAATTACAAAAATGCTAGTTTCTCTCTTGACATCCCATCTCTCTGATTAATGATGGAAAGTCAAGTTAAGAATCTATTTTCAGAGAACTCTTTTTCTTCTACAGTTGCTAATTGCTCAGGAACCATTATCGTACCAATGTTTGGTCACCACTGAAACATTTGAAACTGGTGTGCCTTTCTCTGACTTGGAAAAATTAGAAAATGACATAGAAAATATGTTAAAAGTTGTGGAAAAACACTTGGAATCCAGTGATGAAGATGAAAAGGTTGGTTCAAGGAGATTTCAAAACCATGGTGTTCCCATTTGTCCTCTGTATTAATTTTATTTTCACAGCATTGATGTTTACCCATATAATCTGTCAAACATGGTGAAACAGATTCAAATATGAATTTTTAATGTGTGTCGATGTAAGAGTCACATGATTCATGCTTAAAAAGAAAAGAGACACACTTTCTGAACTAAAGATAATTCTTAGTGTTTAATGTTTGCTAAACTCTCTTTGAGATATTTTATCTTCAAATATAAAATGTCTTTAAAAAATAAATTTTTTGATCATTCAGATTAACGTATCTTGACTTACACTATATATTAAGTAGGTTAGTTTTCCTTCTTAGGAGTTGATAAGAAGTGACCCTATGCATTTTTCTTTTGAGTAATTTTTTTTTCCTTTTAAACATTCAGATGGATGAGGAGAGAGCCCAGATTGAGGAAGTTCTACAAAGAGGAGAGCAAATGTTACATCAACCTATGGAAGATAATAAAAAAGAAAAGATCCGTTTGCAGTTATTACTTTTGCATACAAGATACAACAAAATTAAGGTATTATGACTGGAGAGTCTCTATTGCATTTAAACACCTTACTTAACTCTTGCCATTCAGATGTGTGATGTTGCATCACAAATGCTTTAAAACACAGCAGTTGGAACATCATCTCCTCTTTTCTAGTGTGTGTTACTAGATGTGTTCATATGTTTGGATAGCACAGAACTCAAAATAGAAATGTAAAACCTTATTGTTGGCCATCTCTTTTGTATTTCTGATTATGTATCAAACCTAAAAGAGACCTATCTATTTCAGAAGTGGCTTCCTCCAATTCTGTATTTTATTTGTGAAGGTCTTGGCTATGTAAAAAAATTTCTAGTTTAAAAATAAATTTGTGAAACTGATATAATATGATTTATATTCTAGCAAAGATTCACTACCAGCTCTCTTTTTATTTCTTTATATTTCTCTTTTTTTGAAGATGGGGGTCTCACTACGTTTCCTGGGCTGATCTTGAACTCCTGGGCTCAAGTGGTGCTCCTGTGTCAGCCTCCTAAGTTTCTGGGACTACAGGTGTGGGCCACTGTACCCAGCTCCAGCTCTCTTTAAAATTGCAATCTTTCTAGCTGCATTTTAAGTGTGCTCTCGTTCTCTGGGGTCTGTTCTTCTGTAGTTCCTTCTAGAACAATTTTTATTTGACGACTTTGGAAATTAAGTAGATTGATGATGGTGCTGTATTTTTACTGTACCTTTTCTATGTTTAGATACAGGCATACTTAGAACTGTGTTTCAGAATTGCCTGTAGTATTCAGTGCAATAACGTGCTGTAAAGTTTTAGCCTAGGAGCAATTGATTATACTACATTGCCTATGTGTGCAGGAGGCTGCACCATCTAGGTTTGTGTAAGCATACTCTATGTTGTTTGCATGACAACGAAATGACCTAAAGACACATATCTCAGAACATGTCCTTATTATCAAGCAATGCATGACTATACTTTAAAAACTAGCTATTTTCTCAAGGCTGAAGCCTCAACATCCTTCTTAAGTATTTCATGTTCCTCACAGATCTTCTCACATCACACTGAGTAGGCATTAAAACCATTGGGTCTGTATGAAGCAAGATACAGGTTTGAACCTGAAGTTAGATACTGCTCTACCAGCTGCTTGTTTTATGACCATGAGAAAGTGACTTCGCTTACTTTACTTCACTATCCCTACTGTAATTTAGACTTATGATTTTCTCCCATGAGCTATTATATCCCATGAACATATTCTTATGTCTGATTTTTCTCACTCTGGAACATCCTTCATTATCTTCCTCAGAGTTATTCTCCCCAAAGTCATGGCTGATCATGTCATTCCTTCATCTAAGAAACTGCTTAGGAGAATATTGCAAAAAACAGAAAAAGCTTTGAATGCCAGACTTGTCAATATAACGACATACAGAGTCTTCAGTCTGACCCCTGGCTCCTTATGTCTTTGATTTACTGTCACTTCCCATGTAGTACAGCTACACTGGTTTTCTTTACATTTTCCTAAACACGTCATATGCCTTACCACATCTGGGAACTTTCTCATTTTATTCCCATTCCCTGGAGTGAGTTTTGTCTTTTTAGGTTAGCTGAAAAATGTATTATCTTCTAAGACTCAGCTCCATTTTTATTTCTAACTTTGGTTAGATTTTATTATAGTTCTCTGTTTTATTGTGACTTTTTAAAGTATCTTTCTTCGCTGGTACTTCTCCAAGAGTTCAGGCCATATCTTTTTCATCTTTGAGTCCCAAATCAAAAATTATTACTGGCACAAAATAGAAATAAGTTTTAAGTTTTTAATGCATAAATTTGTTTGTTAAAAGTACTAATATATAGTATACAGGCTAATTTCATTCTGGCTTTACTAGCTTTGGTAGGTCAACTATGATACGTACTTCACATCTATAGTTTTCAAATTGATGATTCCTAACTGTGAACATTAGACTTACTTTGGGGAGCTTTAAAAAAATTACAGTGCCCAGATCTAACTCCTGAACCAGTTAATTCAGAATCTTTCAGCTTGGACCTAGGTGTGGGCATTTACAAAAACAAAACAAAACGCAAACATTTGTAGATGATTTTAATGTGCAACTAAGATTGAGAAGCACTAGTTTACAGGACTCATCGTCCTATTTGAAATATATGTTAAGTGACCTTTTCCAATTTGTTTACTGCAGTATTACTGTTTTTAAATTATGTATGGGCACTTTATAAAAATATTAACCACTTGTCATATTTTCTATAAAATATTACCTTGTTGATATTTATCTTCTAATTATTTTGCCTTTAAGATGCAACCATTTAAAATTTTTGTTTAGCCACAGGTGACTATATTTTTTATTAATAATTTTTTGGGGGCCTTTTTTTGGGGTCTAAAGAGTTTTTATCTCTACAGAAGTTGATGAATATTGAATTCTGTTTAGTTCCAGGTTTTTCCTGTGATTTGGTAAAAAGAAAACTTACAAATTTTATGAAACACTCACTTTAAAAAGTCTGTAATCTGGACTTTGCTATATGATATGAGCTACATCATGTAACACTGTCTCATTTCAGAACTGACCTCTAGTATATTTGTGCTTATGTGTCCTAGGAGAATTCTTTAAAAATAAAATTGTCCAGAAGTAAAGTCTCGGTCAGATCTTGAGGACACCTTTTTAGTCCTAGGGCATTTTGATTGATCACTCTCATGAGGAAAAAAAATCTATTTTGGGAATACAGAAAGCACATGTTTAAATCTTGAACTGCCTTGCTGCTGCTACAATGGTGTGGAGGCTCAGAAAAATCATCAATTGTCTTATAGTCTGAAAAGAAAAAGAGACAATCTTAATGAATGTGAATTTTTTAAGCTTGAAACTTTATGATACCTACTGACCTCCCTAGTTTATCCTAAAGCCTCAGGTACATATGGTTTTGCAGAATGACAATCTGTTATGTAACTGAAGAAGCTGCACAGGAGCTCTAGTCTTCTAGTAGTTGCTAAGGTATAAAAGTGGCTCCCAACACGTATCCAACGGAGCAGATTGAAAAACAACCATGGGCCGGGCGCGGTGGCTCACGCCTGTAATCCCAGCACTTTGGGAGACCGAGGTGGGCGGATCACGAGGTCAAGAGATTGAGACCATCCTGGCCAACATGGTGAAACCCCGTCTCTACTAAAAAAATACAAAAATTAGCTGGGCATGGTGGCATGCACGTGTAGTCCCAGCTACCCGGGAGGCTGAGGCAGGAGAATTGCTTGAACCCGGGAGACGGACGTTGCAGTGAGCCAAGATCGTGCCACTGCACTCCAGCCTGGTGCCTGGCAACAGAGCGAGACTCTGTCTCCAAAAAAAAAAAAAAACTGACTGTGGCAAAAAATCTAGTGGTGCCAAATGAAGAAAGTACTACGAAGTTAAATGCCCTACAAGCATAATAAAGTAGTTGGATGTCTGGAGTTCTTTTGGTTTTTTGGAAAACAGATGACCTTTCAGCAAAATTTTGGTTAATAGATGGGAAGCCAAGAAAGAAAATGGGTCCCAGTTTCCTATTTTACTTTTTTGACATGATTACCCAACCTAGAAATACTTTCATTGGGCTATTTTCTTTTTCTTATAGTTAAGAGGAACAACAATTGAGCCTAGTATTTTGTGGTCTTCCAAAAAATAAAATTGGCTTATTTCAAATGAAAATTTAAAAATATATATTTTTAATTGTTTCTTTTCTTAAAAAGCACTTAACATCTTTTTATTCATAACTGGTTTCTGGGTAGGTATGTTATTTATTTCAGCATCCTTTTATATTTGCTTAAAACACAGACTTGGCTTCCTTAGACCTATGGGTAAATATCTAGAAATGCTTTCTCACCAAAATTTGAACATGTAGTAAGATGTTAATAAAATTAATCTTGGAGACAAGTGTAACTAGTTCTGTTGTTAAAGTAAAGAGATCTGTAGACCTGCTTCTAGCCTGGCTATCCAGAACTGCCCATCAGTTGATGGAAGGGGTAGTTTAACAAATTCTAGGAGGCAATAATACAGTCCTCTAGGTTCAATATCATGTAATCCACTCGATGATTTTAGTCATGAGTCTTAGATTCATTTAGAGATTGGCTTGTAACTATTTTCAAGATCACAAACTGAATGAACAATGCATTTGTGATCATTTTAACTATCCTCTTGAATTTATAGATGATTATCCATTTTTAGAAGTTCAAACATGGGAGAAATGAAAGTGTCAAGGAAGGTACCTTAATTCACGAGCAGCTGCACTTTGGCCCTTTGCAAGTGGTAATAGACAGCATTTATTAAATTGTGGCCATCTAGGAGTAAAGGATTTGAACTCCTGAAGGACTGGTGGTCCATTCCAGAAAGCACTTTATTGTTTAGAAAGCTCTGAGAAGAGGGCTGGACGTGGTGGCTCACGCCTGTAGTCCCAGTACTTTGGGAGGCCTAGATCAGCTGATCACTTAAGGTCAGGAATTTAAGACCAGCCTGGCCAACATGGTAAAACCCCATCTCTACTAAAAATACAAACGTTAGCTGGGCACAGTGGTGCACACCTGTAATCCCAGCTACTCAGGAGGCTGAGGCAGGAGAATTGCTTGAACTTGGGAAGTAGAGGTTGCAGTGAGCCGAGATCACACCATTCCAATCCAGCCTGGGAGACAGAGCAAGACTCTGTCAGCACCGCCCGCCCTCCACACCACCTACATACACAAAATAAAAATGAAAAAGAAAGCTCTGAGAAGAAGATCCAGAAAATCTATATTAGGGCAAATGAGTAGTCCACAGAGCCTCAAGTCTGTCCAAATGTGGCACTTCATGATCTATTTTCTCATGTAGGATATTCCTGCTCTGTAATATTATTCTCAGAGGTTAAGATTACATGCTGAATTACCTGGGTATTATTTTAATCAGACCCCTTTTTGCATTTCATGTTGTGTTATGGAAACATGTTTAACTCGTTTATATTTTTAGCAATGAGGCCCAATTTTAAAATTGTGATATTTTTAAAAGGGTGAAATCATAATGATATCAAAATGTTTTATTTCATACAAAATTTTATGATTGGGGGCATATTCATGTTCCTTCAGCAACTCAGGAAAGGAATTCTTATGTTTTCTGTTTGCTAACTGAGTTTAGATGACATAGATCTTAAAGCCTGTCAAATTATTGACATACTTATACTGTTTAATAGCATGCTGCAGATGAAAATTAGAATACAGATTGTTAAAGGTTTCTGTTTCAAGGTAGATTTGTAATATAAAACATTAAAACTAAGTTTAAAAAATGTGGCGTATGATATTGCGTTCCTTCACACAATAGTCTTGTATTTTCTCAATGTGTTATTATTTGTTGTGGGGATATTTTAAGATAGATGCATTATTTTGTTTTTTACTGTTTTTGTAGGCAATCCCTATTCAACAGAGGAAAATTGGTCAACTTGCTTCTGGAATGAGATCATCACTTCTTCCTACAGATTATCTGGTTGAAATTAACAAAATTTTACTTTGCATGGATGATGTTGAATTATCGCTTAATATTCCAGAGCTCAACACTGCTGTCTATGAAGACTTCTCTTTTCAGGAAGACTCTCTGAAGGTAGATCTCCAGGCACTGTGTTTGAATGTCCACAGTTAATGTGGAAGTAGGACATTTGTTCTTGTGCCTACTTAGATGGCCTGTATCTTTTACAGTTTGTGCCAGGGAATTAATAATGTGTATGACTAGTAAAGATTTCCTGTATTTTCCAAGAAAATATAATACATTTTGAATTTTTAAAAAGTGGGTATGGATTAAGTGTGCACAGTTATTTTCAACATCACTGCCTTTGTTTAAAATTAAACACAGACACAGACTACCTTTCTGTCTTATAAATTAGATTGTCAGTTGATGTTAATTGTCAGCATTTATCAGGCAATTTATAATCATTTAAAATTGGCCAGTTGTTGAGGTATGGAGTGGCATCTTGATTGTAAGTTAGTTAAACTTTTAAATTCTAGCAAGGCATTTTCATGTAACTTGATGGCATTTATATATAAAGTAACAATAAAGTCACAGATAATATGGATTTGATAGTGCATTCTTGTCATTTAAGTATTATTAGATATTTGAAAATATCAATATTTCTAGCTTCAAATGCCTTATTGCCTATAGAGAATGTTATTGAAGCTTTTCATGTGTCCTGTACAAGTGGTACTATTGTGAGGACTTCTTTCTTGCCATGAGTATATGATGTAGCATATTTCACACACTTTGGCCAATATAGGGTATCATTTTTTAAAAAGTTCCAAGTTTTCATGAGCAACAATGGTTATGCCTCATTATTACTTTAAATGAGTGTTCTACAATATAAATTTCTGGTCATCTGTGATTCCTTTTTTGTTACTTTGCTGGATTTTGTTAATTTATGACAATATATTTTTAGAATATCAAAGACCAACTGGACAAACTTGGAGAGCAGATTGCAGTCGTTCATGAAAAACAGCCAGATGTCATCCTTGAAGCCTCTGGACCTGAAGCCATTCAGATCAGAGATGCACTTACTCAGCTGAATGCAAAATGGGACAGAATTAATAGAATGTATGGTGATCGGAAAGGGTATGTGTAAATGAAATTAATATTTAATTTTTATAAAATGCCTGCAAGTTCATGAGCCATGAAAAAGGTCATGTGTACATTGAGATTAATGAGAATATGTTTCATATCCTTGTAGTATGCCTTGTTTTTTTTTTTTTTTCTCTTAAGATAGAGCCTTGCTCTGTTACCCAGATTGGAGTGCAGTAGTGCAATCTCGGCTCACTGCAACCTCTGCCTTCTGGGTTCAAGTAATTCTCCTGCCTCAGCCTCCCAAGTAGCTAGGATTACAGGCACACACTACCACACCTGGCTAATTTTTGTATTTTTAGTAGAGCTGGGGTTTCACCATGTTGGCTAGGCTGGTCTCAAACTCCTGACCTCAGGTGATCCTTCTACCTGAGCCTCCCAAAGTGCTGGAATTACAGGTGTGAGCCACCGCACCCAGTTTAATAAATTGTGATGAATATAGTTCCTTAAAGGAGGAATGTGATCATGTATAGATGACCATTTATAACACAATATCTTAATAATATAGAAGCACTTCTAATTTTTCGTGTCTATATAGTGTCCATTCTCTTTAAAAAATTAAAGAAAATTTTCATTAATGTTCACTTTCTCTGCACATTTGATGATTAATGTGAGTGAAGAACAGAGGCAGCTACAGCTAATCAGAATCCATATATAACACCAAATCCTTTTTTATGACCTTCTGTTTAAATAAATGCTTTTGAGCCTTTTTCTTACTACATTTTGACCTGGCCTATTAATAGAAATGAAAACGGGTAGATTTTTGTCAGTAACTGTAGATGTGATGGAAAGGCAAATAAGTTGTGAAATAACCCAACAGAAAGTGCTATGTAAGAGGAAAGGGAGCACAGAATAATACATTGGGTGACTTGAGAGGCATACACACAAAAACTAGGCATCGTGTTCCTCCTCTTTTTTTTTTAATTTTAGTCCACTTACTTTACGTGACTAACGAATCCTTGAAAAGATAGCTTTTAGTGGCCTTTTGTATATTCCTTTGTATGGCTTTTACAAATTTTTTCTTTGTACATTTGGAGAACATTCTTTTACATACATCTTTATTCATACTTATATTTCATTAGGCTTCATCTTTAGATGAAGACAAATTTATTTTAAAATAATGACATTTTAAACCTCTGTGTTATATTATGAAATCGATTAGTATACCCCTGCCAACAGTATTTGTAAAAATGGCCTTCTTCTTGAGCCCTTACTAACATTGACAGGTGTTTTTAAAATTATTTTTTTAAAAATTTGCCAATTTCATAGTGATAGATTACATCTCAATTCTATTTTCATTTTTTTATTATTAGTGCTACTAATTTGGTACATTAATTTTGTATCCTGAAACTTTGCTGAATTTATTTACCAGTTTTTGATGCTTTTTGGATGAGTTGTTAGGGTTTTCTAGGTATATGATCATGTTATCAGCAAACAGTGACAGTTTGACTTCCTTTTAAGCGATTCAGCTGCACTTTTGTCTGATTGCTCTGTCTAGGACTTCCGGTACTGTGTTGAATAGAAGTGGTGAAAGTGGCCATCCTTGTCTTGTTCCAGTTCTCAGGGGGAATGGTTTCAACTTTTCCTCTTCAGTATAATGTTGGCTATGGGCTAAAGGTGATAGATGGGTTTTATTACCTGAAGGTATGCTCCTTCTATGCCAATTTTGCTGAGGATTTTAATCACAAAGGGATGCTGGATTTTGTCAAATGCTTTTTCTGAGTCTATTGAGATGATCATATAATTTTTGTTTTAGTTCTCTTTTTGTGGTGTATCACATTTATTGACTTGTGTATGTAAAACCATCCCTGCATCCCTAGTATGAAACGCACTTGATCATGGTATATTCTTTTTTTGATATGCTATTGGATT
Organism: Plecturocebus donacophilus; assembly: GCA_004027715.1. Taxonomy (NCBI): domain Eukaryota; kingdom Metazoa; phylum Chordata; class Mammalia; order Primates; family Pitheciidae; genus Plecturocebus; species Plecturocebus donacophilus. The sequence continues at coordinate 2,457 of PVKP010002863.1, read as the reverse complement.
CAAATAGCTGGTGTTTTGTTGAGGATTTTTGCATCTGTGTTCATCAGGGATTTGGTCTGTGGTTTTCTTTTTTGTTATGTCCTTTTCTGGTTTTGGTATTAGGGTAATACTGGCTTCATGGAATGATTGAGGGAGGATTCTGTCTTTGTCATTTGGAATAGTGTTAATAGGATTGGTACCAATTATTCTTTGAATGTCTGTTAGAATTCAGCTGTGAATCCATTTGGTTGTGGACTTTTTTTTTGCTGGTAATTCTTTAATTACAATTTTAATCTTTCTGCTTGTTACTGGTCTGTTTAGAGTTTCTATTTCTTCCTGGTTTAATTTAGGAGGATTGTATATTTCCAGGAATTTATCTGTCTCTAGGTTTTCTAGTTTATACATATAAAAGTGTTCATAATAGCCTTGAATGATCTTTTCTGTTTCTGTGGCATTAGTTGTAATATCGCCTATTTTGTTTCTAATTGAACTAATTTGAATCCTCTCTCTTTTCTTGGTCAATCTCACTAATAGACTATCAGTTTTATTTATCTTTTCTTTTTCTGCCTCCCTCCCTCCCATTCTTCCTTCCTTCCTTCTTTCTGTCTCTCTCTCTGTCTTTCTGTCTGTCTTTTCTTTCTTTCTTGTTTCGCTCTTGCTGCCCAGGCTGCAGTATAGTGGCGTGATCTCAGCTCACTGCAAGTTTCAAGAGATTCTCCTGCCTCTGTCTCCCGAGTAGCTGGGATTACAGGTGCCCACCACCATGCCTGGCTAATTTTTTGCATTTTTAGTAGAGACAGGGTTTCACCATGTTGGCCAGACTGGTCTCGAACTCCTGACCTCATGGTTCACACCCCTCAGCCTCTCAAAATGCTGGGATTGCAGGCATGTGCCACCACGCCCAGATTATTTATGTTTTCAAAGAACCAGTTTTTTGTTTCATTTATTTTTTGTATGTTTTTTTGTTTCACTTTCATTTAGTTCTCTTCTAATCTTGGTTAGTTTTTTTCTTCTGTTGGGTTTGGATTTGGTTTGTTCTTGTTTCTCTAGTTCTTTGAGGTGTGACTTCAGATTGTCTATTTGTGCTCTTCAGACTTTTTGATGTAGGCATTTAATGCTATGAACATTCCTTTTAGCCCTGCTTTTGCCATATCCCAAAAGTTTTGGTGGATTGTGTCACTATTATTGTTCAGTTCAAAGAATTTTTTAATTTCCATCTTGATTTCATTGTTGATCCAGTGATCATTCAGAAGCTGATTATTTCATTTCCATGTATTTGCATGGTTTTGAGGATTCCTTTCAGAGTTGATTTCCAATTTTATTCCACTGTGGTCTGAGAGAGGATTTGATGTAATTTCAGTTTTCTGAAATTTGTTGAGACTTGTTTTGTGGCTTATCACATGGTCTATCTTGGAGAATTTGCCATGTGCTTATGAATAGAATGTATATTCTGTAGTTGTTGGGTAGAATGTTCTGTAAATATCTGTTAAGTCCATTTGTTCTAGGGTATAGTTTAATTCTATTGTGTCTTTGTTGACTTTCTGTCTTGATGACTTATCTAATGCTGTTAGTGGAATACTGAAGTCCACCACAATTAATGTATTGCTGTGTATCTCATTTCTTAGGTCTAGTAGTAATTGTTTTACAAATTTGGGACCTCCAGTGTTAGGTGCGTATATGTTTAGGATTGTGATAATTTCCTGTTGGAATAGTCATTTTATCATTGTATAATGTCCCTCTTTGTCTTTTTTTAACTGCTCTTGCTTTAACATTTGTTTTGTCTGATATAAGAATAGCTACTCCTGCTTGCTTTTGGTGTCCATTTGCATGGAATATCTTTACCTTAAGGTAATGTGAGTTTTTATGTGTCAGGTGAATCTCTTGAAGATAGTAGACACTTGGTTGGTGAATTTTTATAATTATTCTATTCTATATATTTTAAATGGAACATTTAGGTCATTTACATTCAATGTTAGTATTGAGATGTGAGGTACTACTATTCTACTTATCATGCTATTTGTTGCCTGAATACTTTGTGTGTTTTTTTTCATTTTGTTATTGTTTATAGGTCCTTTAAGTTTTACGTCTTTTTTTTTTGAGACAGAGGTTGCTCTGTCACCCAGGCTGGAGTGCAATGGTGTGATCTCGGCTCATCGCAACCTCTGCCTCCTGGGTTCAAGCGATTCTCCATCTCAGCCTCCCAAGTAGCTAGGACTACAGGCACCCACCACCACACCTGGCTAATTTTGTGTGTGTGTGTGTGTGTATTTTTTTTTATTGCATTTTAGGTTTTGGGGTACATGTGAAGATCATACAATATTGTTGCATAGGTACACACGTGGCAGTGTAATTTGTTGCCTTCCTCCTCTTCACCTATATCTGGCATTTCTCCCCATGCTATCTCCCCGCAACTCCCTAACCCCCACTGTCCCTCCCCCTCCACTGTCCCTCCCCTATTTTCCCCCAACATACCCCAGC